>MJUU01042492.1:70707-87195 GCA_002080025.1 Modiolus philippinarum
CTTAACAATTGGATTGATCGATCTATTGTGATGCTATATACTACATTGTTTTTGGCTGTACAACAACCTCAAAATTAACCGTTGATTTGTCTACAGTAGTCGCCTCACTTCGAAAAATTAAACTATCTAAGATAATATTTTTCTAACATATTGATTGTTGTGTTTTTATTATAGAGAATAAAAAGACTAATTTCTGTTCATCATTAAAATTTTTAAAATCATTTTCATAAAATTCAGCTTCCCTAATTGAAATAAATTATAAAGTGGACAATGCAGTAAAACATGGACTTCATGTCTCCCTGTCTCTGTTCGAAGTGGCGCGGTACCACATTGTATAGAGCAAAATTGTAGACAATAAACTTATTCCCTTCCTTTTTATTTAAATAAATAAAAACACAATACTGCAGATAATGTAAAATCATAGTTTCTACACAAAAATTTTCATAGCTGCTATGTTCGGAGTTATGGCTTTTTCGTATGTATTTTATTATTCTTTTTTCTTAGTTTTTTCTTCGATTTTGTTATTTTGTATTTTTTTAGGGTTGGGTGGGAGGGTGGATATTGTATTGTGCTAATATGCTTTACACATGCAAACCATGTAAGTATCACAGTTGATCCACGTCAATCAACATGAAATACTCTATGTATATCTTTTAGACATGTACGTAAAAATAGAAACATAAAACTGAAAACTGTGATTTTTGCGCAATTACGACTTTTTTATGATCTAATCAATTGAAACGTCACGTATCGATTAACTAATGTCAAACCTTAATCAATGAAAGTTACTCAGTTTACAACACTTCACTTAAAGTATCACATAAGAAGTGTCAACGCGCAACTAACTATACTTCAGATGTTAATCTACCACAAAACTATAAAATTCTTGTCGGATTAGAAAATATCTTTTTACTAATGTGCATTTTATTGAATTTCCAGCAGACGACAAGTTTTTTATCTTTTCATGGTAGATGTTTGTTTGTCAGTTCTCTGATCGTATCTTATGGATTATTCAATTACAAATGAATTACTACTTGATTTAGTATCACACGGATCAAAAAGTAAGGACTTAATGGATGTACTTTTGTCAGTTTCCTTACTTAATCAGAATTTACTGCATCATTAGAATCTGGTTGTGAATTGGTCAGAACTTTTTGGGGTATATAGATTTCTTTCGGAAGTTAAGCTTTATTTTGGAAATATGTTCCCAACATCCAAGATCAGCTCAAAATTGTCATCGTCTTTACAAAATATAAACGACTTAAAATTTGATGATGATGTAAAATTGAAAGACAAAATTAAGAGGACGTTTTCTTCAATCAAACGTCGAACAAGGAACCGGAAGTTTAATGAGCAGAAAACATCAAGTCCACGTGCTCACAGATCTCTTCGTGCAGTGCAATCTGTTCCTTGTTCACCACTCCAAATAAGGTATGTTATCATTTCACTTTTTCAATTTTAATTTATAAATTCGTTATTTTTAAGAGTTGTATATACCATACGAATTTGAATTTTTCAACCTTATAATATCTTTCTCAGCATATATTTGTTCCTCATAACAAAAAGTCCTTTGGAACAAATATTATATACACTGGCATAATATTCCTTCCTTATGAAACAAATGTTTTATAACGTTTATTCCATTAGCCTAGGAGCAAATACTGTAATAGGAACAAATGTTCTAAAATACGTTATCCTTTTGGAACAAATATTTTGAAGGAACAAACAGCACTTGACAGCAAAATGTGTGAACAGGATCTAAACTCATTAGGACAATATTCAGAAATACGATGTCTCAAAATTGTTGAAATATCTAGAAAAATATACATATAAGTATTTCTGACTGTTGTCCAAATTCTATTGTCTAATCTGTTCCTTACGGATGAAATATTTGAACATACTTATATAGAGTGAAAATACATTACTTCACTTTTCCTGATGGAACAAATGGTTTAATCATAACTATTATATACCATATATAATATGGTTCTGTTTATATTGTGTCTGCAGATGAGAATGTGTTCTTGGCGGTAACATGCACCATGTACCATTTTACGGAGACTAAATAAAATATAATCTTATAATAGCTGTGAAATTTCAGTTTACTCTCAATATAAATTATTACAAAACTGGTGACCAATAATGACATGACTTTTATATTCTTGATTTTTTTATCGTAGCAAACCAAGAGTTCTTTGCAAATGAGTCCCATGAGAACATTAAAAATCATTATTTACGAAAATTCACGTCGATAAAACTGTTATTTTATGTAGTCTGAAATAAATTTCAACTTCCCAACAGAAAACTCGATCATGCAGCCCTAATTCTAATATGCACACTTAACCCAAGGATATGTAGCAAGATTTTCTTTTTCATAGAAACATGGATATCGTTATAGAGAGAGAATAGTAAATAAGTTGTTGATAAAATCAGTCACTTATTATTGTATCAGTTATGTTTTTAAGGATGTACCCTGGTGAGGCGCCAAAATTGTATAGTATTAAACATTTTTTCAAAGCTTAATTTTTACAATGTTCTTACCCTATAAATTGAATATATAAAGAAAAATTCATAGGTTGCTGTGCAAATTATTTTGCTACAGATGTTTGAAGAAAGTGACCAATTTTAGCACTTTTGTGCATTTTTAGGCATTTTTACCCATTTTTTTACTATTTCATTAAAAAAATCTAGTGTACAGTATTAGAAAAGCTGTAAATAGAAGGAATGAACAAATTAAGACCCCCCAAACTCATATGTTGGTGTTGATATAAAAAAAGTTTTGTCCCATTTTCATGTTTTTAGGGTAATTCCAGCATTTGCATATTTCCCTAAACATGTAGATTTTCTAATTTTTTTTAAACAGCTAATGGTTTAAACTTCATTTGTTTTGTGATTTTTTATTGCAAACATATATAATACTATTTTTAAAAAGGCAAAAATAAATCCTAAGTGCATATTTTTTTTATTAAATGTTTTCTTTTTTAACCCCACCCCTTTTTTGTGAAAACTTAACATGAATCCAACAGCCAATTAGGGCATTAATCTTTAATTTGAGATATCTCTGAAACCACTTGATAGAAATGAATAATTTTTTGACAGAATTTTAAGATTATCATCAATTTTGTCAATTAATTGCTATCGTACATAAAATATATACAATTTTAAATTATTTCCAAACGAGATTTCAACGAGACTTAAACTTCACCAGAATACATCCTTAAGGGGGAGCCAAAAAGTTTTTTTTTTTGTAGTGTCATTTTCTATAAAACGAGATAAACCTCTCATATGACTACTTGTTATGTATATATTTGACATATTTTTCATATTCCCTTGGCTACTACAAAAACTGATGCGAATGGGTTTATCTCTTAATTTTATGCATTGGTTTTTATAGAATTGGCAACTAATGTACATGTGTAGCTCTATGCTATAAAATGTAATTTTAATTTTAACGAAAGCTATACCATAGAATGAAGGAATTATCAAACTTTTGATCAAACAATAGCCATTCAATATACATAAATTTCAAGTTTTTTTGACACGTTTAAATTTTTCAGACTTCGTAGTATCGTACACTCAAAGCAATAGCAATAGTTGAACAAATAAACATTAGCTCTGTGCTTAGCTGGTTTTCGGCTTTCCATTTATATCTTATAAGCCATTTGTTCTTCACATGCATTTTTATACATCTGTCGGGTTATGGTTTTCCAAATGTTTTGATTTTATCTGCACTGGAGAGACATAAGTTGTTGTTAGCATGACCATGTAGCAACCAAATATACAGTTTATATATTTTATTCAAGGCCGGACAATAAAAAGCGTAGTTACATTTTTTTCCCTTATTCCTCAATTTACTTTTTATTTTCAAAAGATTCTTATACACAAGAAGACAACATAACGAATGTTTATAAAGGAGAATTCTTCTCAACTTCTGGATGTCCATAGAAGTAAAAATTTCGTTGTATTATATCGCCAGATACAACAATAAATCCAACATGTTGTCTTTAGAACATTTACTGTCTGTCAAATGTTCATGCTTTGATATCAAGTGACAGTTCAATAATTTGCAAAGGAATGGTGTTATATCAAGAATTTGAATAATGATTTTTTTCCATGGGTTGGCCTTTTATGACAAATACTTTACCGTGAGCGACAGAGACAATGACGGATAAAATCACACCATAAAGGGCCGTGGTAAAAGTACAGTAAAGCATTTATACTGATACATAGCAAAATGCGGATAGTCGAATATGAACCTGTTTCGTATACTCCATAGTCAATGACGATATAGTAACAATTTAAACCATATTTTCTTTCTTATATAACTATGGTTATACAAATTATTATCTTACATGAAACCTTGTTGTTTTCGCACAAATGTAAAAGTTTGAATATGTTGATATAATTAATTATGTTTTATAAGTGCACACGAGCTACTGTTTGGGTCTAAGTTTAAAGGAAATTGAAGTATATAATCCATATTTTAATCAGCCAGTATATACTTTTTTGAATAATCGTGACTATTATCAAGCAACTAGAAAACATGTATATCCGTTTTGAAATTAAATATATGCATTTGAAAACTACTTAGTTAATTTTGACATATCCGAGATTAGTCGTTTTGTAGCACTTTCAATTATTCACTAGAAAATTGTAATTGATTAATTGGTGACTCCTAATAATTTAATTTGTATTTAATTCGATGTTGAGGCGTTAGACTAGAAACGAATGAATTCAATGAACATATAAAAAAAAACACACGCCTACAACCTCCACTCCTTCTAGAATAAAGAAACGTATAGGAAACGACGTACTGCTTTCAAGGACACATTCCAGACAAGGAGTACCTTTTATATTTTATCGTTCGCATCCAATTTATAAACGAAAAGACACAATTTAGTGGGAATCTATTATTTAAATAACATTTTATCACGAAGAAAAGAAATCACGCTACTAACGCTCTTTTGGTATCATATTATAGCGACTTTAAACACACTTACAGTTTTATGGTTTGATTAAATTGTGCCATAAAAGATATATTTTGTTTTGTTTTACGTTTTCTTTCATCTATAAGGTATTTAATTGTTTTAGTACACCTTTGTATAAGATTGGAGGAATTGTTATATACTTTATAATTTATATGTAATCTATGGTCGTTTCAAATGTGGTTGTTTTATCCATAAACATGCAAAACAACTGGTTTTGATCTTTTCATGGGAATAACAAGTTACAATTAATAAATAAAATGCTACAATATGGTTATTCGTATTTCTCTTATCTCATGCACCACGAACAAAATGTACCTTTGAGAGGGTGGACAGTTTGGTTCCTTTCTCCCATCCGTATCCTCCTATCTCCAACCCCCTCTCTCCTTTCTATCACCTGTTTTCGCGGCCACCTTTTTTGTCCTTCGTAACTTTCTTGTTCCTTTCTCCTCTCATCCATCTCGCCTTTCTCAAACCCCTTTCTCCCAGACCCCATTTTCCTTTAGGTTCAAATGTTCAAGGGGTTTAGGAGTTATACCCCTTGAAAGTTTCGAATTTTGAACTTTCCGACCAATAACTTGTAAATCAAATTACAGAAAGCCTTCAAACGTGGTATGTAAGTTGTGCACCACAGAACTCAAAAGCAATTGTTTTTATTTGGCTTCAGAGGTCTAAGTGTGGATCTGGGGTTATGCTTTGAAAACTTTGAAATTTTGTAAAATGTGTCTGGCCTTCTCACACTTCATAGTTTCGTCAAGACATATTTTAAATAAGCGTTGAAGAATTATCAATTAATCAATCATTCATTCACTTCACGGAAAAAAAAATCAAGACATACGACGAAATTTAAGTACTGACGTCCATGTGGTTATTTCGGTGAATTTTATATAACCGCATGAATAAGACTACAATTATAAAGTGTGTCAACCATGAATGCATGTTTAACGTGTGATAAACAGTACACATCACTTCAGTTTTTTCCTGTATTAATGTTTTAATCAAATGTGTACGTAAAATGGTTGCGTCACCACTTCCGTGGGGATAGAGTTCGCCGTGCTGTTAATCTTACTACATTTCAATTTATGTCCTTTTTAGCATATCGATATTGCTTTTATACCCCATCATCTAACCCATCATATCATAAAGAGGGATAATTGTATAATGCAATACAGGAAGCTTAGTTTGAAATGATTACTTCTTTAAAATAAATAATAAAAAGCCGATCATATCTTCGTCAGCAGCTATCATGTTGGTTTATGCATAATACATGGACTATCAAGTATAGGACTTTTAAAAAAAGGACTATAAAAAATGAGAGTGATTCTGAAAATTTCCAAATATAAGACATCTTAAGAAACTTCGTTTGTATATATTTTTTTATTAGTATATATTTTGATCCTTGATTTTGAATGACTTTGCAATATAAGGTATCGTATTCTAATCAGCAATTCAGCAATACTGCGTCTTGATCTTTTCCAAACTATCAAAGTCTCGATCCTTAAGGAGTTTATATGACACAACATGGTTGTTTTGGGTGCTGGTAGATCATGCCGTACGCGTCCAGAAAAGAATGTCATTAAAACAAGTAGAGCAGAACAACTGGCATTGTCTGTTCAGTGCGTATAAAGTATGCCGACTAAATTTGAACTGGGCTGTATTTCATCGTAATCGTAAAATCCTTAAACCCTTCTTCGTTCGTGGCGAAAAGATTAAACACTCTTCAAATGAACTTTCAGATCGTAAACTGACCAATGCTTTCAAGACTAACGATGCTATTGTCTAGAAAATGGCTGCTTACAGACATCCGAAATGTTTTCTTGGAGTTATATATTAAGCATTGATTTCATTTTATTTCAATTGCAAATTATACCAAGACAATGTTCATAATATACAGATAAATGCGATGCAGAATTAGTTGGCGTATTTAAGAGTTTTAGTTATCGTCTTCAAAGTAATGATCATAGATATCATGTGTAGCCAGACAATGGACCAGAATATTTCCTCCAAGGTACTGGGAACATCTTAGTAGTATTGCACAAAGCTTACACATTCAATAACCGTTTAATTATCTAATTTATAATTTCCAGGATTCTAAAACAATACAGTCAAAAGCAATATCAAAAGAGGGTGCGTCCTGTTATTAAGGAATAGCTTTATCATCAGTAGTTTTGCTATCGTGTCCATTTTCAACAAGCGCCATACTCTTCTATCATTTCCAGATTATAAAGTAAAAAATAACATATTTTCGAAATAGTTATCATACAAAAAGTGTACTAAAGAATCAACCAAACAACTCAAAACCTGCAATCGGCCCCTCCTATAAAGCTGACCGCCTGCTTTCAACGGTAATAAATAGTGGCATACCTTGTGGGGAAGTAATTTGGTGTAACGGTAAGCTTGGTGGCAAACCTTTGAATACAAAATTTGTAAACAACACTATAGAGATCCTTTCTATATCTTTTGACAAGTGGCAACGCCATCTGGCAACGCCATTTGGATCGTATTTCAGATTACAATAGCTATTTGTGTTTTCTTCAAGTTTCAATCGAAACTCGTAGTCATAGTTGTCTTTCCCAATTCCATTTCTTCGTTAATATTTGCCCGATACTTGAAATGGGTATTCCGTTTATAGAGCTTACAGGGCTATTTCTCTTGTGATGTTCAGGGAAAAACTCTTTCTATGCTGGTAGTCTGCTCATAATACAGAAACCCTGACCTCGAACAATCGTAGTCAAACTTTCAGGAGAAATGCCGCGCTCCATACAGTTTAAAGACCCCGTTTATTACTCTCAAAAAAGCACCATCCCTGGTAGATGTACAGATCTCAAACTTTCCTACCCCTACCCATTTAGTCCCCTTCCAGTGACAAAAATTTTATGCCCTTTACGTCCCTTTTTTCTGTTACATTGAATTGATTACCTTGTATTTTATCGGTAATTTGTTTGATTTTCCTTTGATCTACAGAGAATGATATTCTCAGTATCACAGAACTGGCCACTAACACGAAAATATCGGGTCACTGTAAAGGCATCACGTGTTGGTTGCTGTGCTGACGTCATGTTTTCGTTCTATTTGTCGTGTTCATACGCGTAATGCGTTGAATGAAGAATGTATATCATTATTGCAATAAACAATAGATTAATTGTGCCAAAACAGAAATTTCAGCCTATTTTAATTTATTATAGAGTTCTATTTATTATTTTGTTAATTACCGATAAAAGAAATATAGAACATTTTGTTTTTGATACGGACTTTGTCACGGCGTAACGCATCAAGCTCGCCCTAACGGGCTCACTTGATACTTTTCGTGAAAAACAAAATGTCCTATATTCCATATTGATATATATGTAGCTGAAATACATAATGCAAATTCTAATCAATCAATTAATATCTTATGATTAACTTGTTCTCGTTATACTGATTACTTGACTGTGGTAAAAGTCAGATTAAAAAACACCGTTTTATGTGCCTCGACTGTTTTGTTTGATCTTATATATTGACGAGTGCCAAAAGTAAAGCTTATCCTGAACATTAAGGACTATAAAAACTATGTCCACGAGGAGCTATTTATCCTTTTTTTCTTTCGTTGCACTTATCTTTGTTCAATAATACCAGTTATAGTATTCTAGTCCTACAAATATACAGAATTTAAACCTTTTTACCTTTAATATAATCAATAAACTGTCATTTTTTACATTCCTGGAAGCAATTTGTCAACAATATTTCCTCTTTTTAACAGAATCGTTCGGTTAATCATGATTATCAATGTGCATTTTATTAAAAAAATGTCGGTAACAAGTTCCGCTCAGAGGAGCTTCCTAAGGAGACAGTATCAAACTAATTGGTTTACGAAAGCATATTTTTTTGTCTCACGCCGAGATGAAATACAGAAATCAACAGATGTTTGTCTATTCTAAAATAAAAACAACGTTAAAATGATTTTTAGAAGAACAATTTACTGGTCGAACAGTTGAAACATGTAAATTTTCTGTTAATTATAAAGGTTCTATTTTATGTGTACCCATAAACCGGTTTAACCCTACCGCTGGCTTTTGCTAGTTCCGGTATCAAATCCGGCTGTCCCGACTTTCTATCGTTGTTTACGTTTGAGTATTGTCTTTCTTTTTTCTTTCTTTTGCAGTTCCATGGTACATTGTATGATGTGACTGTATTTTTCGGCTATTGTAGGTGTTTCCTGTTATCCTTTTTATTCTGTTTTATGTATTTTTGTGTTTTTACTATGTGGTTTTCATATATTTGAATTTCTTTTCGTATATGAAATCCGTAATCTTGATTCAGTCATACTTGATACGTTAGTTCTGCGTTAGCCAATCGAGTAGTCCTTTCTGCACGGACGATTTCGCGGGTAGTATAAAAACAAATTTTGCGATAATTTTCTTCAATGCGACGTTCGTTACAAGATATTCTAATATGGGAACAATGGAAACCATGACGACTAGCCATATGAAAATCTCCAATAACATAATGAGCGACGTCACAACAGTCTTTACGCTGAAATTTACGACGTCACAATATGTTTTGTGCACAAAAACGTCAGTAAATCTGAAGTAATGGCTGTCGTTACCATGTACACTATAGGTCCGCTCAGATCATGAAATGTCATATTAGAATCGAAATAATTCATGTTCGCCGGTNGTTTGTAGTCGATTTACATATGGGTGTCCATTATTTTCGTTTATTTTACCCCTCGCTCCGCTACGCTACGCTCTGGGTAAAATATTAACGAAAATAATGGCCACCCATATGTAAATCTCCAACAAACCACCGGCGCCAATGAATTATTTCTTAAACAAGTTGTGAGGTGTATACCCCCTCTCACTACCGCTACATTGTTCCTTGTATTGTTTTACACTAGATAGCGCAGTTAACTAGCGTTCATTGCATTCCGATGTCAAAGCCCTATTCCAGTTTTTGGGCTATCATGTGTGCAAGATTACTTGGTATAACCATGTTTCCTTGGGTAATTCTGGTTTTCATTTTTTTCTATTCTATTTCAAAGTGTATGTTTTTGAATATACAAGATTGACTTATGATGTGTACATTGTTGAATAAACAGCGATCTTGTAACGAACGCATAACCCTATTTAGACTTTGTTATTTACTTTCATAGTAGCCAAGAAAAGATTTATTTTCGGACGAGTGTAACGAGGTAGAATATAAACATATTTACATTGCAAAAGTAATTTTGAATTTGTTTTACTGATTAGTTTTTTACAATCGGTATTCTGGTGTTTTAATTGTAAAACTCACGTAAAAACAATATACTCTTTATATTCTTAGATTATGACTATTTGAAGTCATTAAGTTGATAATTAAAGTTCTGTACCTCTTCCGAAATCAGTTTTGTTTCCCTTCAAGCAATGTAATTTCCTATAAATTGTAGTCAATTCATTTTTAGTTATTAGTTTACCATATTACTGTTCTAGCCAATTTGTTTCTGAGGAATAATTGGTTCATAAATTCAAGTACACGAGTCCCAGAATTCCTGGATGCACGCTAAATTTATTAAAATTTGATTAAAGAAATTTTATTGTCTTAAACTGGATGCAAATTTTAATCAAAACAAATTTGTTGCTTATTACATTTTGCCTTTAAACTTGAATTTAATTCAACCTATGAATAACAACCCCATTAACCAAGAGTGAACACCTTATTGATTTGAACTTACATACTAGGAAATGTGTCAACTTATTCTTGGTACGCACCAAAAGATGTCAATGAATGCAGTAATATATTTGTAAGACTAAGATCGACGTCCGGCCTCAAATCGGTGTCCGACTCTCAGATCGATGTCCATCCTACACGTCACAATATTAAATCCCTCCAAATCGACGTCCTTTCTTATAGATTCTCAAATTGACGTCCATTATCAAATCGACGTCCCTTTTTCTACTTTTTCAAATCGACGTCTATTTTTAACGTCATTTTTATCGTAGAGTAACGACTTCACATGCTGATGTCGAGCATTGCTTCATGCATGTGTTTTTTTGGTGATCAACAACAGAAAAGTGGCAATTTTGTCAGTTAGGCTGACAAACATTGTAAATATGAAAATATGAAGTTTTATGGTACATTTCAACTATTGGACTGACAAAATATTTCAAATTTCTAGGTCTGACACCCAGAAAAAGTTTTCACTTTCTCTGGAACAAGCATAAACTATAAGACGAATTACTCTATTAAACACATCCATTGCTCGACAAGGATACCAAAAAGACAATATGTCAACGACAACAAAGCACTACACGAGTTGATTATATGAAAACTTGGCAACTCGGATCGAAAGATTTTG
The DNA here is from genome assembly GCA_002080025.1 of Modiolus philippinarum. Lineage (NCBI taxonomy): Eukaryota > Metazoa > Mollusca > Bivalvia > Mytilida > Modiolidae > Modiolus > Modiolus philippinarum. Next base: position 82,006 of record MJUU01042492.1, read on the forward strand.
GCATTAATGCAGATATTTAGAATAATAGCCAGTTATCCCGCTCAACATCGAGCAAATGATTGGAGTGTGTGGATGTTGGTTCATTCGGAATTTTCGTCACATTTGGCGCGGTAAATTTTTATTGAAAATATGGATGCATTTCCAAATCTGTCGAAACTCTATATCCCATTATTTTTACCAACTTGGTCATGTTTTCCAACTTATAAGAGTAATACAGCAATTTTAGTTACATAAATTTATCTCGGCATAAATATAAGGTTTTTATGATAATACTATATCATGAGATTGCGTTTCCACTTGGTCACTACTTTCTGTTAACCGACTTTCGTCAAATTTTCGTCTATAGAGTATCTGTTGTCAAATTTTTCTCTGCAACGGCAGATGATGCAAATTTTATCTGAACTTTAATCATGCACTTTCAGACTGGTCGACATACTAATTCCTGACTAGACGTGTTAGGTGCTGTGATGGTTTCAATAATGACCACTGACACAAAGATTTCTACTTGTATTATGGAGGTCAATATCTAGCACAACACCTAAAAACATCAATAAACAAACACTTAATAACACCTGCACTGACTTTTTATATAATTCATAAGCTAAATATTTCGGCATTTCTTATACAATTTGGCCGGTATAGCGATAATTTTCATACATTATAAACCATTTTTATATATTTGAGAGAATATGTGGACGGCGATCTGAGAATCGGACATCGATTTGAGTCCGGACGTTGATTTGAGTCTTGATTTGATTTGGTAATCAATGGATGCAGCAATATATATAAGGTAATATTATACAGCCTCCACACATACAAAACAATAGTCTTGTAATGTGGGATTGAAAGTTTTCCATTACCAACCTAAACTTAAGTTGTCGGAAGCAGCAACAGTCGCTAGCACACCAGTCCAAATATCATATACAGTCCATGGTTAAGAACAAGTTACATTATGTGTAACGAAATCGGCCAGTACATAGTTCTTTATATTGGTATAATACTGAGAACTTTATTGCTACTTTTTAGATGACAATGTAAGGATGTACATCTATTTAAAACAGAAACAAAATGTGAACAGACCGTTCCACTATAATATTATTTAATTTAGAGCCCTCCTTGTTGCACTGGTAGAAGTACATATTTTGAATCTTGATTAAGGATCTTACTTACATGTACATCAAAACGATAAAAAAAACAAGATAAGTTGCTCTGAATACTACCGCAATGAGAAGGGATGCTTGGCGCGCTATTAAACCAATTTAGCACACCTTTTCTGTTCAACTCACCATTTCGTTTAAGATGCCTGTACCAACAAGTATCATTGCGGTTGACAGTTTTTCTGGTGGTTTTGAACTACTTTGTCCCTTTGCCCTTGGATTTCGGCTCTTGAGAGTTCTGTTCGATAAGTATTTTATTACCCTAATTGTGTTTTAATTCGATTATTAGATTGGAAGGCGACCTCTAAATAATTCTGTATGACCTTTATTTCTGTGCAATTCTCAATTTTTGATGTTCAAAATTCATTCAATCCGTAGGAAAAAACAATTCTCTGGTACAATTGAAAATTTCCATGGATCAGATAAATTTTGATTATTTATGGTAAAGTGATTGATTCTTAGATTTGTGTAGTGATATTAATCCATATAGTTAACACTGGACCTCTAAAGAGAACATTAGATCAGTAATATTGTACAGTAATGTGGATCGGGTATAAAGTAACATATGACCCTTTACTAAGTGTTTGACTTGTTTGCCTACGATCTTCATTTAAAAAGTTATCGGAACAGCAGGTCTCATATTCACTACTCGAATGCAAAGAAATTACCAACTTTTAGCAGGAACATCTTGGTAAAATGAAACAAAACATTACATAAACATCCGGTCGAATGACAGCTTATAAATAACAAAATACGTTAGTTACTGTTAATTCAGGTCCCAACCAGAAACCAGATTGGCAGATCTTTATTTTGATTTATTACCACTGGAATGATAAGTTTGTTGGTAGTCTCTCTGTCCACAGAGGTATTTACTGGCCAGTAATCTTGCATTTCGGTGCTGGCAAGAAAAAGAAAGATTTCATTGTAGAAACTTCCAATGTTTATTTTTTTAACGTTTTATTAAGTAGTTTTTCCCTCGTGAAAAGCTCCGTTTTCAGCTAACTCTTGCTTTTTATTAAAAGTCCATCTTTTATTTCGTATCTACATGTATAAGCTTTTATATAATTTTAGAATTTGCGTGTCCGATTTTTTTTATATTTGATTTGATCTACACTGAAGAGTTGTAAGTTGTCAAAAATATAAATTTACAGAAACGTCTGTATTTAGGATTTTTATACATCTGGTATGATGTGAATGGTTCTACTACCGATCTAAAAAAATGATTTTAATATCAAAACCTACTGAAAAATTGCAATTTAATATATCACACTTAAACTTTTGAACCCTCCATGGGGATTATAAACAGACAAATTTTGTTTACTGAAACTGTCTTTCAATGATAAGTATAGATGATATTTCTGTGATGCCACGTTAAAGGGGGAAATAACAAAATTACAAAACAGAGTTGTCAAGAGCAAATGCCAAAGAGTCAAAAAGACAAACCAGATGAAAAACCACCGGAAAAATTGTTAAGCACAATGGTCCTGACTTGGTAGAGACATTGTAAAAGAGATGATGGGCTAAACAGGTTTTAATGCGACCAAAAACCTCGCCGAGGCTCCATTGCTTTAATGCCCATTAGCGGTCACGGAGATATAAATATGTCTAATGAGAAAGTCTGTATAATTAGTTCTAGCTCTCGCGTAACGAATCATTTGTGAAATATATTATCCGTAAGCAGGAGAAGATGGAATTTTAGGGAAATTAATAATAGTCTGTTTTGTTGTAAGTTTTAGAAATGAGATGACAAATTTCGAAATTCTATAGATGTAAGTATAAAAAGAGGTAGATCTAATGGTTTCTGCTGTTTCCTCTATCTCTAGTTCTAGACGATGTATTGATTTGATACATTTAGCAAAAGATGCCTTATAAATGGAAAAAAAACATCATCAATGTATCTTAAAGTGAAAATAATAGTCTATAGAAAGTCATATGTAGAACCTAAATTCACAGTAACCGTGGTATTTTGTTATCATTCCACTGAAGACGTTCTGATTCTTGCAGGCTATATCTTATAATTTATTCCGAAAGAATGATAAGCTGAGAAAAGACACATATTTCAAAACCTTTCACAAGAAATACAGCTAGAAACCACCCTCTCACCATTTTCACTCGGTAAATTACTAATAATACCACATTGAGGTCACCGAGTTAATTAGTACAGGAAATTCATTCACCAAGTGCTGTTGTCTGCCATACACCATGCAAATCTGAGTAATATCCTTTGGCAAGATGACTCGTGAATTTAATGGCAGAAAAGATATGTTTTTCCGAATCAAACTTGACCCATGAAAATGTGCAATTTATTATGCATTATATACTTTCTCAACTGGAAGTATATTCTGAGGACACAATACATACTGTATATTTTCTTCTACGTCAACAAAAATAATGTACTAGTATCTGTTCAGCAATACTTCATTAAAATAATAGAATACTTAAAAAAACCTAAAATACTTTGATTCGTTTTAATAAAAAATATAGCACTTATTCAGCGGTTTGTTCAATATTTTTTTTGTGTGTGTTTTTTTTTTTAATTTGTTCCATATATATAACTCATTCAAATCTAAATAAATGCGCTGTATTTTAATTGCCTTTTACTGAAACTCGTATCTAATTTTAATTAGTTTGTACATGTATGGCGATCAACTCAGTATTATGAGTGTGGATTGTTTTGATCGAATGGAACTAATTACAACATTGAAGTTTTCACATGCGAAAAAAATGTTTTATAAGACAAACATTATAATCCGTTGTATCGATAAATTCATATAATTTGTATACTAAACGTTATACATCAACTTAGAATGAAAAAGGTCTTCACGTACTCCTGGTTTCTGTTGATATATAATATCCACCCCATATATCTTAATTTACACTTCTTTTGTACTCCTTTGTTTATGTAAATCCCATAAAAAGCTAAAATATAAAACATTGTAATATATATTGCTATATGCAGTTTCTGTTATTAACATTATACATCATTTAATCGAATAAGCAACAAAAAATTTGTCAGTGACCAAAGTCAGTGATGATTGATATTTCACAATTGGTACTGGTCTTTATTTTGTGTCCAGAATCTTGTGAGATGATAATGATATGTGAGCGCTTTTAAAACACATGTTTTAACATAATACATTGTATCTTTATTCCACAATTGCTAGGACAATAGTTGATGATCATCTTTAATAATACATCGGACCTTGATATTAAATTTTCAATTTAAATTTTCTTCCATAGGGCGACAGTGTTCTATCAGCAGACTAGGTTCCTTATCTAGCCGGCAGTTTAGCGGCGAGCACATCTATGTAAATTACGTTTTGTCATATACTTTTCTTTTCCAAGATAGTGGTCATGGAGTTAGTAGTCTACCTGTATTGGGTTTTATTCGCATGTTTAGTATACTATAGGGAAGCGGTATAGCGAAAGGGGAGGTTTGGGTACCCATAAACCGGTTTAACCCTACCACTGGTATTTGCTAGTGCCGGTACCAAGGCTATTCCGAGTTCCTATCGTTATTTATGTTTATCTCTTGTCGTTATTATTGTTTTTTTCAAGTGCAGTTCGCTTGTGAATTGTGGCATGTGATTGTAGTTCCCCGTCTATTGTAGGTGTTTACTGTTATCCTGTTTCTGTAATTGATAGCAATAATTAAGGACAATCGAACATCGTTCGTATTGTTCCTAGTCCTCAATAAAATTCAAATAATCAATGATACGTATTTGAAGAAGCAAAGTACAATTAGATGTGTCGGGAAAAAAAATGATATGCACATTTAAAATATCATGTTTTTGCATTATTAACTTTTGGACATAAATAAATAACAAAAAAAAAACCGAAGTAACCAACAGTTGTATCTTTGCATTTTACAGTTTTTATGGATGAAATTGATATTTAGATCTTTGTAGTGTCTTTCGCCGTTATTGCCTATTGAGTTTTATATGTTGAAAACGTTATATTGTTACAGAAATGTATTGTATTTTGTCTGTTCTTCAAAATGGAGGCGAGGTTTGTTGCGGCAGTTGCGCCATAA
>MJUU01042492.1:96525-119265 GCA_002080025.1 Modiolus philippinarum
CTGGATTACATTTCGAAAATTACAAAAATAATTGCCAAAATTTGAAAGTATCAATAGTATATCCATATGAGAAATTCTCTCACGCATAAGTACACCATAACTGAAAAATATAGAGAGTTCGATATGCTGTACACGTGTTTCAATGAGTAAACTCCCATCAGCAGCATTAAAATAAAAAAAATATGGAAAGCCAGTCAAGAAAGAAGTACTCATTTCCAAAAAATATCGAAATAGGAAGCCAAATCCAGTACCAAAGACATCTACTGAGTGCCATACGTGGAATGAAGCCTCGGTATTTTTAAGGGGTTAGAATTCCGATAAAAACTAAATTTCTAAAAACGCAATGTAAATTTTTCATGTCAGACAAGTCTGTTTTTTTGGCTTGTGAATAACCTTGGGGACCTCTAGTCCACCAGCAGTTGCATCGGCCCAATGGTTCAAAATACAAACATTACCGAAGTTGCATAAAAACAGTTAATTTCGATATGCTGTACACGTGTTTCAGGAGTAACCTCTCATCGGCAGCAATAAAATCAAATAATATGGAAAGTCATTATCCAAAATTAGTCAAAAAAAGAACTACTCATTTCCACAAATATCGAAATAGGAAGCCAAAACCAGTACCAAGGACATCTACCGAGTGCCATACACGGAATGAAGCCTCAGTATTTTTAAAACAGTAGATATAAAACATTTTCTTTATTTATTTATATATTCGTTTATAAAAACTCTAAACCCATTTTCCAAACGTTTTTTTTAAATTTATTATATTATTTATTTGTGAATATATATATATATATATATATATATATATATATATTTGTATTTTGCCAATGCAGCAATGCAGCAATTTACATCTTATTTGAAAGACAAAAAACGAAAGATAAAGAAAGACCAAAGACAAAAATATAACCAATAGGATCTAAAAATTAGTAATGATGATAATGAACAAACCGCCAGATTTTGAATTGGTTCTCAATTTCGCGCACTTTTTGTGTTGAAATCCATCAAATTAAGTATAGTCATAGCTTAAAGTTTTCCTTTTTCTTCATAAATTAGCTGCGATGCCATGTTAATTTTTTACACAAAACATCAACTATTACATCAAATTAATACACTAACACGCCAGTGTAAAAAAAATTAAAGGTAATATGGAAATAAAAATAATTGTCAATTGCAAACTATCTGTTTTTATATTGTCAATGAATATGACACATTTGTGTAACTGTACGCCATAGGCTCATGAAATGTTCAGTTTCAAATCACTAGTGTCTTAATATAAATGACTTTTCAGTGCAACTAAATGATATTTGAACTGGGAACTGTATAAGAATCAAACTCGAGATGAAAATATCATTTGGTCCACGTTTTGCATTTTTATCTGAAAGTGTATGATAATTTTGACAAGTGTAGAAGTGGACAAAGACGCATTCGTGATCCCTTAAAAGTACCTGTTTAGCATATTTAATGGAAAGGTTAACATCAATATCTATCAACGTTACAAATAAGTATAAATAAAGATATACAAAGTAATGATATACTGTGGCTAAATAAAAAATAAATTAAGATACATTGTCAGGAAAGGGCATTGTTTTATTTCTAGTTATATTTTCAGATTTTGATTATTAATGATTTAATTGATTAATTATTAACAGTGCTAGCCCGAAAAAAAAACGATTTTATTTAAAAACTTGCAATATCTGAATTTTACATTTTTTTAAGTAAGGAGTATCTCGCTGTTGAATAGCTCTGTCCTTAGCTGGTTTTGGTTCTACTATTAAGATCTTATTGGTATTTGTCTTCATCAGTCTTTACACATAGTTCGATATACATGTATGGATTTCCAATATTTTGATTTTATCTGCACTGAAGAGACATACTTGTCGAGCATTGCATTTCCATGGTGGCTTATCTTACTATTTTATATGTGTACCTAAAGTAAGGACTAGCCTAGGGAACCAACGGAATACTGAAATTATAAGTCATTGATATGTAATACAAAAATTCTTGAAGAATATTTAAACATAGATACATAATATTGACGGGACGAACGTTATAACAACAGAAGTCCGTTCAATGATCAATTAGTCTTGGGAAGTTTTCATTTACTAAATTTGTAAGTTCGATTCTAAACTTACAGTAATTCTAATTAATATTAATTTACATATGCCCTTCACAATTTTTTTTTGTTTGTATTTTTTATTCCATTTTCACATATTATGTAAAGCTTTGATTCACACTTATATAATTTAACACCCAAACAATAAAATATTGTAATTTTTGTAGTATTCGTAATTTGCCTATCGTTTTTCTTACGATTGTTCATGTTGGTACTAAGAGAGTTCCAATCTATCTGCTTCGGCCAATGCACGACAACTCTTTATATAAAATCAGTTTACCTGTGCAGTCTGTGCAAAACTCTAGATTTCAAAGATTAATCGCTCCCAAAAAGATAAATAAATAAATACTCATGAAACTTGGTAGAAAAATTATTTACTGAATAATCTATCGATTTGCTAGTAGGTGGCGAATGGGGGGTTAATCAATATCAAGTAAAAGTAAAAAACCACGTTTTTTCTTAAACGGCTCGAAACAAAATAAATTCTGAATTAGTTCAGGTTAAAAGAGGAGATTTAGACACATAAAGTCTTCAAGTTTAAGATACGGTGTCTTGTTTTATGAAGTCTTCTAATTCAGAGAAAACTTTTCATTTAAACTAAAATTAAATAGTTTTTATTGCAAAGAGTTGTCGAAAATGAATCTCTATTGTGGTAGTTAAGCAATAGTCACACTACAGTTAATGCGAGATAACTCTAAAGTATATTAAGAACTTCTGTAACAATATCAATTTTTATATCATTCAAGAAATTGTCATGTCTGTGAAAAGCGATGTGTACGTTTCATTTATTTTATAATTTTTATTATAAATTAACAACATTTATCCCTTTCTGAAAAATCACATTAAGGCGATACGAATCTCTTTAGGTATACTCTAATTTATATCTTAATTTACCAAAAGTTTTTATGTAGACTTTTCCATTTAGATTGTATTGGTAATTTGTTCTCTATTAGCTTTTCACATACCGGGTATTTCAGTTTATGGATTTCCTCCTTGTCCTGGGTACCAAAACTACACAAATGCCCACACAATAACAGTACATCGCTTGATGTGCAAAATGTTCTACAAAACTTATTTCTTAACTTTTAACCTCCATCTTGACAGCCTTAAATGAGAGCCTTCAAAACTATTGTGATACTAGCTTTTCAAGAAGTGGTGTAAATGAAATGTGGATATAAAAAAAATAATTTCCAAATGTTTTGATCAGGTCTACAGTAAAGAGAAATAAATTGTCGAAATGGTCCTTTACTTTCGCTATTTTAGTTCTATTTTGTGTCGTCGATAATTTATCGGCTTCAGACCTTTATTACACTGACATCTTTTGATAATGGGGTAAACATGTACCTTTACATTGTCCTTCAGCTGTTGGCATGACATTCACTACAAAAATTTAGTTATACCGGTATAATGCCACTGACTAGTATATTACAAAAGGTGGAGCTTTTTCTTTCTTTCAGTATACGTTATTTGACGTGAGGCTTCTATGTGCTATTATTTAGAGATGAATATTTTCATGAACTCAATTGGTTTCGATTTATGAAATACATACGGTCCCTGAAAATTTAACATGGCGATTTGACTGCAACACAATCACTAAGGGTCCATTACAGAATTATCAAAGTTGACCACAAGACTTCCGATCAGTGATTAAAAGAGTTGCGGTCACTAATTTCAGGGGATGGGATCAATGACGATTGTAGATGCAATCAAAGTTCACAGGCCTTGGGATCAAGGGCTACAAGATGTGATCATTGATCACTAGAGTTGTGATCAAGGATTACAGGCGTTTCGGTCAAGAATCACAAGCATTGCGATCAAGGATTGCAAGAGTTGTCATTTGTCATTTCTATGATCATACGTAAGCATGATTGATAAATATAGTGTTCTATGAAACAAAACAAACTATGTTATAATTTCTAACTCGTTTTCATCATGTTAAAAGTAATCATTTGTTGCATTGAATGTGTATTATCCATCTTTGTAAGAACATTTTTATTAATGACTTTATTTTTATTTAATTCTTTTATTGCCTCTTAATTGATTGATTGGTTAATTTTGTGTAATTTTTGTAAATGTATTATTTCTCCATAAATTTGAGGTATAGAGCCAGATGTGTGTAATCCAAATGGACGTTATCAATAGTATTTCCTATTCTGAAGGCCAAAATATCTATATTCTACAAAATAGTATTTTTATCTATTAAATTTTGTTTCGATACACACAGTAAGAATAATTTTAAGATAATGCTTAATACACAGTTTATGCATACCAGTTTGCTGCTGCTGTAGTACCGACGACATCAGATATTTTCCCCGTTTTTAGCCGAGTTGCAACGAAGTTGAACTCGGCTATTGGTTTGGTGATGCGGGCGGGCGTGCGGGCGGTTGTCAAATATTTCCAGATAATAACTCAAAAATTTTACATTCGATTGCAATGATACTTGGATATATTATTGGGTACCAGGAGGGAAAGAACCCTATTGATTTTGGAAAAAGTAGGTCAAAGGACAAGGTCACTGTGACTATAAATATACTGAAAATTTCCGGAATATTTGGTTTCCGGATGATAGCTCGCAAAGTTTACATCCAATTTAAATGAAGCTTAGATATATTGTTTGATACTAGGATCGAAAGAATCTTATCCTTATCGATTTTGGAAAAAGTAGGTCAAAGGTCAAGGTTACGGTGACTGAAAATAGAATGAAATTTTCAGAAAAATTTGGTTTCCAAATGATAACTGAAATATTTTAAATCCAATTGTAATGAAACTTGGATATATTGTTTGGTACCGAGAGGGGAGTAACCATATTGATCATGGAGAAAGTAAGTCAAAGGTCAAGGTCACCGTGACTGAAAATAGACTGAAAATTACAGAAAAATATGGTTTTCGGATGATAACTCAGAAAGTTTACATCCAATTTTAATTATGCTTATATATATTGTTGAATTCCACTTTGGGAAGAACCCTTTTGATTTTTGAGAAAGTAGGTGAAAGGTCAAGGTCACGGTGACTGAAAATAGACTGAAATTTTCAGAAAATTTTGATTTCCGGATGATAACTCGAATAGTTTACATCCAATTGAAATGAAACCTTGATATATTGTTTGATACCGGGAGGGGAAAAACTTATTGATTTTGAGAAAGTAGTTCAAAGGCCAAGGGCGTGGTGACTGAAAATAAACTAAAAATTTCAGAAAAATATGGTTTCCGGATGATAACTCAAAAAGTTTACATTCAGTTGTAATGAAACTTGGATATATTGTTGGGGACTAAGAGAGGAGCAACCCTATTGATTTTGGAGAAAGCAGGTCAAAGGTCAAGGTCACGGTGACTGAAAATAGAATGAACTTTTCAGAAAAAAATAGTTTCCGGATGATAACTCAAAAAGTTTACATCGATTTGCAATGAAACTTGGATATGCTGTTGGCTACCAAGAGAGAGAGAACCCTATTGATCTTGGAGAAATTAGTTCAAAGGACAAGTTCACAGTGACTGAAAATAGGCTGAAAATTTCAGAAAAAAATTGGTTTTCAGATGAAAACTGAAAAGTTTACATCCAATTGAGAAGAACCTTGAAATAATTTTGGATATCAATAGAGGAGAAACACTATTGATTTTGGAGAAAGTAGGTGAAAAGTCAAGGTCATAATGTGTGAAAATAGATTTAAATTTTAAAATATATTTCTACATGATTTTCTTTGTTATCAGATATTTTAAAACCTATATTTATGTGGTTTGTTTCCATTGATTTATTCACTTTTTTAAATTTTTTGGGCCATTTAGGGCTTGCTATATGGTGTGAGGTTCCTCGCTGTGTTGAAGACCGTACGGTGACCCCTAGATGCTTTGTTTTGGGTCGTTTTAACCTGGATATGCGATGTTGTCTCCTGGACATTTACCCCATTTCCTTTCTTTTTCATATTGATTGAAAAAAAATTGAAGGAAAAAAATTGTAATCAGTTTTAAGAAAGATGAAAATTGACCTTTTGAAGTCTTAGAAGTTTTGATATTATAGGTTTTAAAGAAAATGGTAGAGAATATAGAAAAAATTGGGTCCTTGACAATTACTTTCAAAAGTCTGCATTAATTTGGTCAGATAGTATATGAAGTTGCAACTCGGTATGTGCACCCTGGTGCCTTTAGATTTTTTATTCGGGACAGTGCAACACCACATCAAGTCAAGCCTCGTCCTATATTTTCATAAGTTTTTTATCCCAACTTTTTAGTTTATATTTAACGTAACACTTCAATAGTAGATAAAAGTCTTTAAATAATCAGATTTCAGTGCCTTGTTTGCCATAACCGATTATTTTTCTTGGAACTTAATAGATAAACCATTTACTAAAACTCATGGCATAATTTGAAAGACTCGAATGTAAACATACGAAATCGTACAAATTAAACTATTTGCTATTGGAACGAATATACTGATTTTTTTTTTATCAAAATATTGAGATCGAAGATAACATTCCTGCGATCAAAGAATGCAACTTTGCTATGAAGGATTACAACTTTGTTATCAAGGATTATGTTAAATTAAAGATTGCGCAGTTTTTTTATGTTCATCGCAAGAAAAGCCAATCATTGATTACAATCATTTACCGCAAAATGATCACTAAGGATTAAAAATCTTCAAAATTGAATTTTTACAGAACTGTATGTTTGTGTGAAGCAAATGCAGACATTAATGCTGAATAAACTTGAATTATCTCGCTTTGCATCATGCGCTCGTCTTTCACCAAAAGATCTGCAATAGAAAAAATATTCATTTAAAATAATAATTCATTTGACACTGCAGACAAATGTTGTAACTCCTGCCTTCCTTTAATAAGGAAATGCTATTTCATTTAAATGGGATTGTAAAAAATATACTTATCTGCTAAAATTCAATTAATCAGTAAATCTTGGTTATTTTTTAATGCATTGGTTTTCTCTGCTAGTGCAATGTTTGAAGACATTCACAAGCCCAGCAGTCAGTATTTCGGTGCTGGCTTGACAACAGATTTTAATCAAAAACGTCTAATAGACAAAGCACTGTACAAAAGTTGCATGATTATCAGTAGCTTTTTTTATTCTGTGCATGTGTTTCAAAGGGTAAACTGTCTTTAAAACGTAAACAGCATCTTCCTTGCCCAAAGCTCCATCCTTAGCTAATTTTGGCTTTCCATTTTGGTCGTATTGATTATTTGTTCTCTAATTCTTTCATGAGAACGGCAGTAGAATATCGAAGGAACAAACATCAAGATTGTATAATTCAAATTCAAGAGACAAGGCAAAAGTGATAACACCAGAAGACGGAAGACCAAAGACGCTACACAACCACAAAACGCAAACACTACAAATACAACAATAAAAAACTAAAGCACTAACAGTGTGAACTCTCAAAGAGTGCCAACAGGTGCTCCGAAAGGGTAAGCTTGTCCTGTCCTAAATACAGCACCCGTCACACAGTCAGTGAGGCATTTACGGGTTTCTGTGATCTGTTTGGTAACTGATCGGTTAATATCATTTTATAACACGTAGACAAAACCAATCAAAATCCATGAAACGTGTTTTGATTTGATCATTATTGACGAAACATAAGGCGTCAAAACTGCATTCATACTAACTCTCTCTTTTGCTTCTTCATCTTAATATATTACTATTTTTTACGCATTCCCACCAGACATTTTATTCGTTTTTATTCAGCTCATGAATAGAGGACGAGTGCTGTTCCACTTCTATTCGCATCAGTCCTCTCTTTATGTATGCCTAAAGTGTAATATGTGAATCAAATTCTTGAATAAAAAAAAATGAAAAAAATAAAGAAATAAAACATGGGTGTTAACCAATCTTTTGTTAAATACGAAACATTATTATTTTGTTATAAATGATAACTTTGTTTTTCTGGGGTAGTCAAGCACCAATAATAAAATGTTTAAAAATGTCTTCAACATAGAAATGTTGAAAGTAAATAGAACTTCTTTTAAGTTGAGTGAATATTTTGTATTTGAATGAATCTATGATGCAAACTTAGCGCATTTGGTTACACGTTTTTTAAATTGCAATCGAATTAGCATTTTGATGTCCACAAAAACCTCTTGAATAAATTTTGAGTTATACCGCATTGCATTAGATAGCATTCGATACTGTTCGGATACCAGTGCATACTGCGATATGTTTTTTCAAACCAATTGTACTGCCTTTGATAAGTAAAGTGTTGATCAAAAAATCATAGGGGGTTGCGATATCGCGAGATAAAACAAATACCTTTAGAAGAAAAGGCCTCTGATATGAAAAAGATATTTAAGTAAAGCAAAAAATTATACAAAGGCAAATGCAGTTAACAACAAATTAGAGGAACTATTTTTTATTAGTGTCTCAAAATCAATAACAATATCTTAGGGAAGATTCACTAGTAGATGTTTGGTAAGATATGACATTCTGAATGTAGTCTATCTATTGATTGTATGGAACTTTCAAAGACTTGCAAACAATCATGTGACATTACGAAATTTAAAATTAAAGATAAACTTTAAAGATAAACAAGGCTCTCTTTGAGTTGTCATTACTCCCCTTTGGGTCCTTGTCTCTTTGACACATTCCCCGTTTCCCTTCTTTTTTTCTGTCAATGACTAGCAAAGTATATTTATGTGGAAAAGATAACAGGAAACACTTACAATCACATGCCACAATCCACCAGGGAACTGCACAAGAAAAAATAAAATGACAAAAGTCAAACACAGACAACGATAGGAACTAGGGATAGCCGGACTTGGTACCGGCACGCACTAGCAATGGCTAACGGTAGGGTTAAACTGGTTAATGGGTAACCAAACCCCAATTTCTCTATCCTGTGTCCCTATAGTATTACTAAACATACAAATAAAACCCAAAAACGTAATGTAGAAGGATGGGTCGAGGAGTCTGGTCTGCTGTCGCACTACTGAATAAAAATCAAATTCAGAAGGATTTGGTAAAGAATCATGGATTTCAATAGACATTTGCACTATCAGTGAGAGGCCAGTATACCTGTAATATATCAAAGGTCATTCGATCTCAAGGGCAATTTAACGTAATCATGAAAAATATCCTGTCAATATCCTCTATCATGTAAAGAATGCAAGTTATGTCCCAGCTTTTCTAGTTTTTTTCAGTTTTCGACAATTTTTTACAACATTTTCGTACAAGCGATGATGAGAAATGCCCTTAGTACAAAGCTGTTTGCGAGTCGCATCATATTTAGAAATCAAATTTTCAAATCATCTATGAAACTTCTCAAATCTGTTTATCAATGTATGAAATTTGTCACCTTGTAAAAGTTTTGATGTGATAGCAAGCTTACGTATATTAAAGTCGTCATGAATAGAACAGACGCGTGCGAATCGTACTAGTTTAGATCTTAAACCCCGTATGATTTAGCTATCAAGAAAAAGGAAATTAGTAATAGTAAAATCAAAAGCATTCCTTTTGTCATAATTTTAGATTTCATTTACCAGAGTCAACGATGATAGTTAGATCGAGAAATGGGCAGTATTAAGAATCATTATTTGTTTCTTTGGTTTCAGTACCTGTGGGTATACGAGGTCGACATAGTCTAAAAACTGGGGATTGTCAATAGTAAGGACATTGTCGATGTACCTGCTCTTATCGTTAAAAATTGAAATAAGTTATTCACTGATTTCTACGGTTCCATTCTGTAGTGTTTTGAAAATGTGCCGTTCGTAACAGAAAGAAAAAGATCTGCAATGAGAGGTGCACACTTTGTACCCATGGTAATTCCAATGACCTGTTGATAAACAATGTTGCCAAAACGAACAATGACATTGTCCAGCAAAATATTCAGTGCCTTAATCATGTCATCGCAAGTCCAGGAACTATGATTTTTGTAAGTGATATTAGAGAAGAATTCTTGCTTTTAATTACAACAAACGAACTCAAAAAAAATTGAAAAACTTGATTATGTTTTCTTCAGCTTTAAGGACTTGCTAGGTGCTGAAAGTGGTCTTATATAAACAGTAAAAGGATATGAAGTAAATGCACATGAGACAAGGTCACTCAAGTGGTAGTACTAAGCAAAGGAACAACACTTAAATTGAATTTCTACATCTAAAAATAGAGGCCTCAATCAAGTAGCTTTGATCTCACATCATAGTAAGCTCAAAACGACACCAGTTAGAGCAGAATATACCGGTTTTGTACTGAACGGACATTAGTTTTGAATGATAATGTGTTTGTAATATGGTATATAGATGTTTCAGTTCTTGTGGGTATATACCATTAGTTTTAAAGACTAGCTGGATCCTTATAATTGTGTAATGTGTAGATGCTATTTATTAGAGCTTCCCTATGTGGATAATAATGAAATTTTGCTTACAATAATACATGTAACTATCATTTCGTTTATTGTCTTAAATTCAATTAAAACTAAAAGGATGTGTAGTTGTTCAAATTTTAAAGATAAACGATTTGTCAACAACACTTAAAGAAAACTCAGATGTAAACTTTAAATACAATAAAATTCAAATATCGTTTCCTGAAATCGTTACATTGACTTGAAGTTATGACCTAGTTCAAATAAAAGCACTGTATTGCTGTCATTGTGTTGGGTCTTTTTTCGGTCAGGCACTGTCTTTTAACATGCATTCGAAAATATATTCAATGAATTGTACAAAATGTTATAATTAACAGTTTAAGATGTAGAATGTATTTTTCTTATAGACCCTTTCACGATAACTGCGGTCCTGCGATTTTGAGTGGAAAATAAAAACAGTTCCCACATAAATGACGTCGTAAGACAATTAATCAAGACGTCACGTATACTATGACGTTGCATTTTATCCACTCAAAGGCATATGAGCGCATGTGCAAAATTCAGGACCGCAGTTATCAGGAAAGGGTATATAAATTAAGGAATGATCCTAAATACAATAAAAAGGGGGATATAACAAAATTACCCCAAAAAAAGTGTCAAAAGTCCAAGTCCAAGAGACAAAAATACAAAGCAGGTGGAAAACCGCTATAAAAATGTCGACCGCAATAGAAATGACTTGGTAAAGGCATTTCAAATGAAATGGTTGATAAAATCGGTTTAGGGTGCGCAAAACATCCCCTTCCACTGCGGTAGAGTCCGGTAGCAACTCAACAGCAATTGCTATTGAAAGATTGTAGACAGTTAAAAGAAATGATCTTCCCAGTATCAAGCAAATAAGAATCGTGAATCAGAGTTCGGACCGAAACTTCAAATTTTCCACAAGGGACTAATATCTATTAAAGAACCTTTTAATGATTGTTTGAGACGGAATTTGTTTAAGTCTCTAATAAAACGGCCCCGAAGAGAACTTTTTCTTATGAGAAACTCTATATGATTTGTGCAACCTCTCGCGTAACGAATCCGCTGTGAACCATACACTTCATAAGCAGGAGAAGTTGGAGAATAACTGTCCATGTTATGTTTGAAATTAAAATTTTAGCCCTTAGATGATCATTTTCATCAAATATACTGCCTATTTTATCAGTCCTGGTATATTCTTGTTAAGACCTTCAGTACTATAAATATGCAGACACCTATGCAAAATCGGTCATTACTAAAACAATCCTTTAACATTTAATCGTCAGGAAACAACAACTTAAAACAAGAAAAGGAAAGTTGTTCCTGCAGAGATAAGATAGTATATAAGTATATAAGTAGATATGAGTAAATATGCACACTTCCTTGTTTATAAAGTTTTTTTCCTGGATGAAAAGAAATTGGGATACAAAGGAAACGCATATGTAAGATAATACAAAAAAAAATGTTGTATAAAAAATTTGTAAACAACATTCTTTCACTTTCAAAATAAACATGTTTTGACTCTAATAAGTAGTTAATAAAGAATACATTGTTTCATACTGTCATAAGGTATGGCAAGAGATGATTACTTTTCTGACGCAAATTCGTTCTCTGCATCACTACACAGTCCGTATAAATTATATTCTATCATGGTGACACAATGTGTTGCAGATGTACTTATTTGATCTTCAAAACAATAAGGAGGAGTCAATGATTCTTATGTACATGTATTGCAAGGTGCGGCTGGAGATGGTCAATTTTTAGTACCATTATGCTGGTCTGCAAAACAAAACAGAATTATTGTAGCTGTCATTGCACCATCGTGACTCCAGGTGCTGTCTTGTTTGGAGTATTGCATCGTCTTTCACATCAATATGGAGTCTGTATGACCATCATGGCATCACGATGAATAAGGCGTGGCAGGAGATACTTCCCATACAGAGTATCAATAATAATGACAATACATTCCCCACAGCAATGTGGAGTTGGTATCTCTTATCTATGGTAAAATATGTACAACAACACATACATTTAAAAAATTGTTCAGTAATGCCTTGTCTGAAAAGAACATATTACCTTGATACAGTGAAAGGATTTAACAGAGCCTATGCCTCTGTTGGTTTACTGTAAGTTGTCGAGGGTATTCACCAATCTTGTCATCCAGTACTTTGGTACTTGTCCGAAAACCTCTTTTTAATTTGGAAATTTTGAGAAAATTGTGTTTAAATTGTGTTTGATAATATATTTGTCACATTTGAAGGTGCTGTGTTTTATATCAACAGCAAGTTGGCATACCAATGGGCAATAATTAAGAAATAGATTATTGCAAGCGGGCTCTATGCGAATTAGAACATGGTCACACCTTATATTTGTCTTCGTCAATATTTTATACCTAGCGATAGCGAAGACAAATATAAAGTCTGACCATGTTCTTATTAGCATAGAGCCCAATTGCAATAATCTATTTCGATTCTAATATATATAACAAGAGTTTCGAGCATTCGAAGCGGCTCTTAGAGAGCAATATTGGGTTTGCACTAGAATTGAAATATGTCGGAAAACTGCATAAAAACACATATAAAGGAACACAGAGAAATCTATATTCGTTGTTTTATTATTACAAGTGGCTCATAAGCATACGAGTTAATACACATAATCTGTTATAAAATAAAAAATACGGATATTTTAAAATCGAAGCGGGTATAAGTGTGAACTGGTTGTATTCCTGATTTATATGACTGCTTAGTTATTTTTGAAGCCAAAAAAGAAAAGAAAAGAAATAAATCTCATATTTATGATTTTGTTAACGTGAAAAAGTATTTTATATTTAAATCGTAGAGCATGGTATGCAACATAGATAAGATTTCATAACAACAAAACATTCGTTGCTAGGTTACGCTTATGTCAATTTCAGTTCCGAGTCTGTTGTAAATTTCTATTATTGTCATTATTTGATGTGGATTTCTGGGTGATTCATTATTCAAAACTTTATTTACACAAAATAAAATGACTATTGAGTGAATAAAATGTGAAATTGTACATTACAAAAAAAACATACGCATGTGCTAAAAAATATTGCTGGAATTAGAATATAGCTTTGTTTAAAAAGCGAAAGAAGAGAGTCATATTAGAATAGTGCATCTCTACTTGCAGACTTGTTTTTATATTCTTACGGGACTAAATTTCTTCAGAGACTCGTTAAAGATCATAAAATAAAAAATGCTAGATCCTTCAATCTCACTTAAAGATATATTGATGATGTTCTTTCCATCCATAATGCATCTTTTGCTAACATATCCGCCAGTATAGAGATTAAGGAAACGACAGAAATCACCAGATCTACATCTATTTGGACTTACATCTGGAAATGGACGAAAATGGTAATCACAGTACTAAAATTTACGACGATTCTAATTTCAAAACTATCAATTTCCCTAACTTGGACACTAATATTCCTGCTTACGAAGTGTATGTTTCACAGTTGATTCGTAACGTAAGAGCTAGCACAAATTAAACATACTTTCTCATTAGACATAGTTATCTCCGTGACCGCCTTATTAATCAAGGCTTCAAAATATTCCGTCTCATACGATCATTAAAAAAAAGTTATTTAATAGATATCAGTCCCTGGTGGAAAAATTTGAAGCTTCGGTCCGAACTCTGATTCAAGATGCTTTCTTTACTTAATACTGAGGTGATCATTTCTTTTAACTGTCTACGACATTTCAATGGAAATTGCTGTTAAGTTGTTACCGGACACTACCGCAATGTGTGGGTAAGTTTGGCTAGCCATAAAACCGGTTTAACTCAATGTTTCTTTTGAGATGGTTGTGCCAAGTCAGGACCATTGCGGTCGACAATTTTTCCGGTGTTTTCCACCAGATTTGTCTGTTAGTCTCCTGGACTTCGGCTCTTGACTACTGTGTTCGGTAATTTTGTTATTGCCCCCATAAAGAAGTATCTCCTTCTTGCATATCTCTATCCTTAGCTTGTTTTTTTTCTATTTTGATCCGATTAGTAATTTGTTTTCTTTCATCTTTTTCACACATTTCGGTTAATGGATTTCCAAATCTTAATTTTATCTGCACTAAAGGGACGTAAGTTTTCGAAATTGCAACATGCAGAAACTAAATTCACAGTTTCCTCGGTATTTTGTTATATTATTAATATGATATCGTTTGAGAAATTTGATTAGTGGAGAAATGATCACATGACCAACTGTACTTTTAGAGGATGACTAGAAAACAGTCTATGAAAAAGTTATAACGCATGTAAATAAAAATAGTAATGCATATCACTTTCCTTTGAATGTTCGTATACACTGTAATTATATAATATTAATTTTATTTCTCAATATAGTAACTTTCAAATATTACAATTATATATTGCATTTAATTACTTAGACAAAGGATAAAAATGACCTCGGATTTCATCCTCGGTCAATATGGTTTTACCAGGTCGATATTATACAATTATAGTCTGTGTATGAGGTCGATACAATGTTACATCGACCTGGGAAAAGCATATCGACCGAGGATGAAATCCGAAGTCGATGTGCTTTTGCAGGTCGATATAACATCGTATCGACCTCATCCACAGACTACAATTATTATATAACTAATTTACATGAACACTGAAAAGGGTATGTTTATCCTTTGTCTAGATTATCAAATTCAAGATATATTTCAAATATTTCAAAAATTAATCTATTTAAAAACTAATTAGCACTATAATATAACTACAGTGTGTATGTACATTATTGAAAAATACATAAAATAAATTAAACAAGATTATAAGCATTCATAGAAACATGCGATATGCATTTCTATTTTTAGTAACATGCGATATAACTTTTTGATATGCTGTTTTCTAGTCAATCTCTTAATATACAGTGGGTCATGTGATCAGTTCTCCACTAATCAAATTTCTCAAACGATATCAAATTAATAATATAACATTATATCGACCTCATACACAGACTATATTTGAATAATATATAAAGTCAATATTGATATTGTCGTTTCACCACTCTAAACCACTCTCTTCTTTTGCTTTGGAAACAAAGCTATGTTCTAATTCCAAAATATAAGATTATATCCCAAATTGTCCAAAAATATCAGTCTTTGACATTTTCAGGAAATTTACCAAAGTTGGAACCGGAATCAAAATTCCGAAAGCTTATTGCGCATCTACAGACTAAACGCAACAATTCTACAACAAAATTAAATCCAGACATCCAAAAATGTAGGAGGAGTTCTCGTCGCATGCTATATGTGTCACAATTCACATTTTGCTGTCTTTGTCAAATCGTCATCTAAATCCAAAAATGTATGAAGAGTTTGCGGCGCATGCCACAAGTGTCAAAATGGAAATATTGGGGCCTCTTGTTTGTACCAGGACCAATATCAAAAGTCCGAAAGCTTATTGCGCATCTGCAGCATATATGCAACAGTTCTTTAACAAAATTAAAACCCTAAATCCAAAAATGTGCGAGGAATTCGCGTCGCAAGGATTTGTGACGGACGGACGAGGCCAACGACAATATCCCCGAACTTTCATTCGATAGTGCGGGGATAATAAGCAATGTAACAGCGTTTTTATTATGCTCTTCATCTTGAGGCATCTTCGCTAGCCAAGGGTTAAAGGAGGAGCGGATCGTAACCCTTGGCTAGCGAAGATGATCTTGAGGTCGCCATGAAGCACATCATAGACAAGTTATTATATACGGACAGAAAATTTAGCTGTAACAAATCAGATATAAACATATATAGACGGGATAAAACCTAAAATCAAAAATAAATTTTACTTATCAGAGTCATCAGATTCAACTACATCCACACTCCTGTGTGTACCATAGTTCCTTTGAAATCAATTAACTTATAGAAATTCAAAGTTGACTTCGAATGATGAACTACTTTTGAAAGTTGAAAGCAGATTGGGGAGTGTAAAATAATAAAAACTTTCTTCTGCTTAAACTGTTTTGTAGACATGCTTAATGTTAACGGAAAAGAGCTTTTATATTAATAGCAATCTTGAAAATCGATTGCGCTTTTAACTGAATTGGCCAATTATTAGCGCTTAAAGGGCAAGATCTTTTAACTGATGTATATATAAATGAGCTGGTGCAATCTGCCGCTTTTCCTCTGAATATGTAGTATTCTGACTAACAACTTAGGGACTTACTAAATATTCTCTTTAATCAACAATAAATGGATAGGAAGTATATGCATGTGAGACAAAGTCGCTACAAATACAAGTAAAATCAAGCAATAGAGCAACTGTCGTATTGTTGTTCTTTACCTTGAAATCACGATGAGCAATAAGCTTGAACAATAAACTTTGCTCATACTTCATAGTAAGGTCAAGACGGTCCCTTAAATGTCGAGCAACCCTACATCCATGTTCACGATGGATTAAGAATCGTCAAAAGACATAAAAAGTCAACTGGCAAAGTGTTTTACCACCACTCTCTGTCTTCTGTTGCCAGACAAAAAGAATTTGTATGAAGTCTGATTTTTATATTTCTGGCTACATATACATTAAATATGACGTTTCAGCATCATAGTTATTAGACGTCATGTTTCAGAAATCGTATTTTCTTGGTGTTATGAGACAATACTTACATATCTTATAACCTAGTTATTGAGAAGGTGGTAATGAGTTGTACATGTACCCGACAATTTTGTGAGAACTTGTATAGGCTCTACCTGTTGTCTAATCCTTGTTAAATCAATGAGTTGTAGATGTACTACTGTGTGAAGAAATACATTGTGTTAAGGCAATGCTATGTAACTGATAAAACAGTTTTGAATAAATATAAATCTAGATATTATTTGAAGACCATGAGTAAATAAAAATTTGTACTTGTTAAAAAAAATCGACAGTCTCAAGCACGTAGTCTTAAGCAGCATATTCAATAAAAACGAGTGTGGTTACGTGTATTTATGGGTAGAACAACGCATCTTATATCAATATTAATAAAGTACACAACGGTACAAAAATATTTATCAATTAATAAATCATACATCTCACGACACTTTTCAAATGTTTTACACTTCCCATAAGCATACACTATAGTTTTGTGAAAAAAAAAATATTTTGGACTGCTCTCATTAGATTAATATGCAATAATAATACATAAATGGATTATATTGATTTATGAAGAAAAATATGTTATATAAATTGCTTAAAAACAAGCTAGAAGGAGATAATGAACTCCGGATATTAAAATTTACGCACATAGGAAGAAAGTTCCTGCTTTCTAGAAACTGGAATATAATAGCACTTGTCAAGTGCATGGACAAACAATATGATTTAAGCTTCGTCAGGAACTTTGTTCATTGCCAATAATACAATTGTTACCAGTAACTCCAGCATATTTGGCATGATGCAAGATATAATGTTTCGGATTAGGTCAAAATCATTCACCAACAGTAGGAAAAAGACGATATCTTCAGGAAGCGATATAGTGTTGCGGACTACCTGTAGAAAATCGGAATCTGTCTTTAGACCTCGTTGTGCAAGGTATTTTACTTTAACTTAAATATCATATTATTGAAATATCTATGGTCATAACAATACACTTATTCATATACAAGGTTTGTAATTTTCAGAAACATTGTGATTATTTTTTAAGGTCATATCATCATGAACAGTTCAAATGATTCCGAATGATCTTTCGATAAAATAATCGGCTTTTTCTTTGCACTAAGGTTGTTTACTCCCAAGCATTCAGTTTCTTGAATTCCTCTTAAAACTGAATGATCATTACTTATAATTTTAAAGTTATAATATGAAATCTTTGGAGAGAAAAGCAATACAGAGAAACCGTGTTCCTTCAACGAATTTCGTATAATGGAGAAACATCCTGATTACCAAGTTTCAATGAATATATTGTATCGAAATTTCTTGTCCATAATTTGTTTATTAAATGTTTTGGTTTTTTTTTTACTATCTCCGTACTTGTATAGTTATACCCTCCGTCTGTCTGTCCGTCCATCCGTCCGTTCGTCACACTTTTCTTGTGACTCAAACTCCTCCTATATTTTTGGATTTAGGGATTTTATGTTGTTGTGGCATTGTTGCAGATAGTCTGTAGATGTGGAATAAGCTTTCATATTTTTGATATTACTCTTGTTGCAAACAAGAGGCACCATGATGTCAATTTTTACGCATGTGCCGCAAGCTCCTCCTACATTTATGGATAAAGGGATTTAATTTTGTTGTAGAAGTGTTGCATATAGTCTGTAGATGCGTAATAAGCTTTTGGATTTTTATTTTTATCTTGGTGCAAACAAGAGGGTCCAAGGCATGATTTTAACGAAGGCCCAAAGATGTGGATTTTGACACATGTGGCATATGACACAAACTTCTCTTACATTTTTTGGATTTAGGGATTAAATCTTTATGATGAAATGTTGCATATAGTCTGTAGTATTGCAATAAGCTTTCGGAATTTTGATTCTGGTTCCAACTTTGGTAAATTCCCTGAAAATGTCAAAGACTCATTCTTTTTGTTAATTTAAGCATATAATCTTATATTTTAGCAAGCAAGTGCCTGGTAGAAAATGACATTTTGAACGATTAGAATTCTTAAAATCGATTCCAAGTTTTGTAAATTTCCTGAAAGTCTCAAAGACAACTTATTTTTTAAATTCTACTTAGCAACCACACTTTTAGAATTTGTTTCAATTGAGACTAACATTTTCAGCAAATGGATTTCAAAAATATTTGATTCCAATTTCGGTAAATTCTACCTAGTAACCATACTAAAACAATTTGCCTAGTTAAGGACTTACATTTAAATAAAATACATTTCAAAAATGTTTAATTCCAATCTTTAGAAAAAAAAAGAAGGGAAACGGGGAATGTCTCAAAGAGACAACGACCCAAAGGGGAGTTACAACAACTCAAAGCCACCATAAGATCTTCAATGAACGGTGAGGAAACCCACACCCAACGCAGGTTATTTCCTGAAAGTCTCAAAGACCACCTATTCTTTGGAATTCTACCTAGCAACCATACTTAAATAGTTTCTTTAATTTAGGACAAACATTTTTATCAATTTGATTTCCAAAATATTTCATTCCAATCTTGGTAAATTTCCTGAAAGACTCAAAGACCACTTACTATTTGGAATTCTACCTAGCAACCATTCTAAAATAATTTGTTTAGTTAAGGATAAACATTTCAATTGAATGGATTTCAAGAAAATTTGATTCCAATCTTGAGAAATTTCCTGAAAGTCTCAAAGACCACTTAATTTTGGAATTCTTTCCAACCATCTATACTCAAATACCTTCTTCAATTAGTGACAAACATTTTCATCCATTGGATTTCAAAAATTTAATATTCCAATTTTTATATTTTTCCTGAAGGTCTCAAAGACCACTTCTTTTTTTGGAATTCTACCTAGCAACATACTTTCTGATACAATCAACCTTCTCCATGACAAAAAAGATACATAGATGTAGCGTTGTTCAACATTTAGCAAGTAAATTGCGCTCAAACCGGTGCTAGGGGTCGTCTTGAACTTACTATGAGGTAGGTCCACAAAAAAACTTCAACATTAGGCATATCTTTTTGGGTGGTAAGTGATAGATTTCATATTTTTCATGTGTTTTCCTAATAGCAAGACCTTGTAAATGATTTCAGAATTTTTTACCTTGTCACCTAAATATTTGCAGGTGATTGACTTTTTGAAAAAAACACTTTAGACAACGAATAAATATTTTGAATGGTAAGAGATGTGGCTTTCACATTTTGCATGTGGAGTCCTGGCGGCAAGTGGCAAGACGTATTAATTTGGTACAAAATTATTTGACCTTTAACCTTGACGTTGGCATGTGTACAAACCGCATAAAAACTTTAATATTGATTATATCTTTTGACTGATATGTGATAGGGCTTTCATATTTTGCATGCTTTTTTTCTCATGGGTAGACCCTTTGGATGATTTCAGAATATTTGACATTGTGACCCTGACTTTCGTATGTGATTATTTGGTAAAATTTCACAAGAAATGTGAAATATATTTTGTTTTAGATATAGAATCATTTAACTCATGAGAAAATGCTTCCTTAAATCTACGGAAGTTATAGCTGTAAAAAAAATCTTTAATATTTTTCAGCATATTTTCTTCATTTAAAACTTTAACAATTTATGAATCCTTAACATGGTCACATGTTAAGGGTTCATGAATTTCTTATTGACAGCTTGTCGACGTTATTATGCTCAAGTAAGATCAATGTCACAAACAGACAGAGAAAGGGGAGGTTTGGCTACCCATAAACCGGTTGATCCATACCACTGGCTTTTGCTAGTGCTGGTACAAAGTCCGGCTGTCTCAAGTTCCTATCGTTGTTTACGTTTGTTTTTTGTTTTTATTGTGTGTTTTTCTTGTGCAATTCTTTGGTACATTGTGGTATGTGATTATGTTTTTCGGCCATTTTAGGTGTTTTCTGCTATCTTTGTATTCTATTTATGTGATAATGCACTAGAATAAAAAGGGAAATATGTCTATGGAGATTCAAGATATTCATTCTATTGAAATTCACGATGAGTAAGTCAACGATAATGCATACCATGACATACATCTACGTTCCATCAAAACAGGTGTAATAATAATTATATAAAATTATATAAATACAGGTGTAAATAACATAATACCGAAGTTACTGTTAATTTATTTTCTGCATATGCGCATTTCGACAACTTATGTCTCATCAGTGCTGATCAAACCAAAATATTTGGAAGACCATTAACCAAAAAACGTGTTAAAGCTGATAGAGAATAAATAACGAAAAGGATCTAAATAGAAAAGCCAAAATTAAGCTAAGGGTAGAGCTATGCATAAGAGAGATACTCCTTAGTTTTGAATAAAATTTTGCAATATTTAGATATTGCAAGTTTCGATACAAGCGGTTTTCGGGTCAGCAGCGAAGTACTGACTACTGGGTTGGTGAATATTCTCTCGGGGACTAGCAGTCCACCAGCAGAGGCATCGGCCAGTGGTAATAAATAACATAATACCGAAGTTACTGTTAATTTATTTTCTGCATATGCGCATTTCGCCAATTTATGTCTCATCAAACCAAAATATTTGGAAATCTATTAACCAAAATAAACATCTTAAAGCTGATAGAGAACAAATAACCAAAAGGATCCAAATAGAAAAGATATTTCCTTTGTCGATCCTTTAGGTGTAAAATTGTCCTTTAAGGTAGTTGCCATCTTTGAATGAAAGTGGTGAGAATTTCATAAGAGTGTTCTGAATTATTAGGACTTATTGAAAGGTTGACAATGAAGAAGAAAAAAAATACAATGAAATTAGATCCGTGCACTTGATTCTGGGATACAAGTAATTAAATTTTGGCGGGAAATGTCCATTTGGGTTTTTTCATAGGTTTTGTTTAAGAGGGAGTATATGTCAAATTCTTGAAATTTTGTCTGCACTAAAAACGCAGAAGGCAGATACTCTTACTTATTAGTAGGGAAAGACAAAACATATTTCTGTCGTCTTTTTGTCGGGCAGTGGATGACAGCGATTGTAAGAACACTTCGCCAGTTAACTTTAAGTTTGTTGACGATCCTGCATCCATGGATCATTAGGATAAAAAAGCATGGATGTAGCGTTGCTCGACAATTAGCAATGCATTCCGCTCAAACCGGTGCTAGGGGCCGTCTTGAACTTGCTATGAGGTATGAGTAAAGCTCATTGTTGAAGGCCTCATGGCGACTTCAAGATGAAGAACAACAATAAAAGCGTTGTTCCATTGCTTGTTTACCATGTATTTGTAGAGACTTTGTCTCATTTGCATTTACTCCATATCCCTTCATTGATAATTTGTAAAGAACCAAGAGTCAAACAAGAAGTACACGGAGAATGACGTAATCAAGATGTTGGAATTTTTAACAGATAATATCTTTGTCGAATTTGGAGGTCGCGTTTTTCAACAGACAATCGGGATTCCTATGGGAATTAACTGTGCCCCGCTTTTAGCTGATCTCTTTCTTTTCTCGTATGAGGCCAAGTTTTTTACAAGGGCTAACACAGAAAAAGAAAAACATTTAGCCCAGTCCTTTAATGTTAGCTTCAGCTACATAGACGATGTACTTTCTCTTAATAATCCAAAATTCAAGGAATATTTACACCAGATCTATCCCAATGAGCTTCAAATAAAAGAGACTATCAATACACCTACTTCAGCTTCGTAATTAAATCTGTTTTTAAACATTGATAAAGAAGGCATTTGAAATCTAAGCTATATGACAAACGTGATGATTTTACTTCCCAATTGTGAATTTTCCCT
>MJUU01042492.1:119329-143197 GCA_002080025.1 Modiolus philippinarum
TTTGGCGGGAAATGTCCATTTGGGTTTTTTCATAGGTTTTGTTTAAGAGGGAGTATGTCAAATTCTTGAAATTTTGTCTGAATTTCTTTAAAGGTACATCCTTTTAGATTATAAAATGAGAAGTGGGTATTTGTGGGTATACTATTTTACATATAGAAAAAAATAAGGAGTCAGCATATCTGACCAAATGTCAAAAATCAACTGTGGCATTTACCTTAAATTATTCTCCTCAAACACATTTCATGGTAATAAAAAGGGCAAAAGGAACGACAAATAAACATATTTATAAACATTGCTAATATCCTGAATACTTTACTAACGGTTATCAAATCAATGATAAAAATTGCATTTGTACATCACTCTTCTATTTTCTATTTTTATTTATGTTGGCTACTGGTTCTTTATATTCTTATATATCTCATACTGCACCAGTTTAGGAGCAGCTGATCATTGCACTGTACCTGTATCTGATCCTAAAAAAACTATACAACAGCTGATCCGTGGCCTACAACTCCTGTAGAAAACCATGCCATGCGTTTATAATATCTGAAAGCAAAAATCAGACTTAACTGACCTAATAAACCCTGTTCTGGTGGTCTCAAACAACCAATTCAGCCAACTGGAGGTTCGAACGTGTGTAAAAATAGCCCTTTTAGCATCTAAATATGAATTTGAATTCTTGCACCTTTATAATATTTTACGAAAGGATATGGAGTAAATGTATGTCGGAATGAAATAAATGATACGCTGGTTTGGGCATTGATATATCGGGCTGGTATCGAGAACAAAGTAAATAGCAATTAAAATGATCCTTTGATTACTTAGTATGTGGCTTTTCCGGTATACTATATGAATGTGTATTTCCGATATACTATATGAATGCGAGGAGATAATTGAAAATCACAACTCAGTTTTAACATCCTTTAGCATCAAAGCGGGTGATGAAAACAATAAGCTCCCCTACATATACTGGGTCCCTAAACCTCATAAGAATCCATACAAACAGGGATGCATTGCGGGGTCTTCAAGATGCACCACTAAGCCACTTTCACAGCTACTTAATTGACCGCAGTCAGAGGTGGCCTGAAAAGTTACTGTGATAAAGTCTACTCAAAGAATGGCTTCAATCAGATGTGGATTCTAAAAAATTCTAAAGATCTACTTGAACAGCTATCCTCTAGCAGTCTTACCCATTGCCACAGCATACAAACTTTTGATTTGTCTTCACTTTATACTACCCTGCCACACAATAAATTGAAAATTATAATTTCTGATTTGATACATCAATGTTTCTGCACTAAAAACGGAGAACGCAGATACACTTACTTAGTAGTAGGGAAAGACAAAACATATTTTGTAAAGAACCAAGATTCAAACAAGAAGTACACGGAGAATGACGTTATCAAGATGTTGGAATTTTTAACAGATAATATCTTTGTCGAATTTGGAGGTCGCGTTTTTCAACAGACAATCGGGATTCCTATGGGAATTAACTGCGCGCCGCTTTTAGCTGATATCTTTCTTTTCTCATACGAGGCCAAGTTTTTACAAGGGCTAACACAGAAAAAACAAAAACATTTAGCCCAGTCCTTTAATGTTAGCTTCAGCTACATAGACGATGTTCTCTTAATAATCCAAAATTCAAGGAATATTTACACCAGATCTATCCCAATGAGCTTGAAATAAAAGAGACTACCAATACACCTACTTCAGCTTCGTAATTAAATCTGTTTTTAAACATTGATAAAGAAGGACGTTTGAAATCTAAGCTATATGACAAACGTGATGATTTTTACTTCCCAATTGTGAATTTTCCCTTTCTGAGCAGAAATATACCTACCTCTCCAGCCTATGGAGTGTATATTTCACAGCTGATTCGTTACTCTCGCGCATGTAGTTTATACAGTGATTATTTGAATAGAGCAAAAACACTGTCCTAAAGGTTGCTTGGTCAGGGATTTGTTCAGCCTTTATTACTTTCATCCAATCAGGAATTTTATGGCCGTCACCATGATATAATTGACAGATATGACGTGTCTGTGTCCCAAATGAAAATGGACATTTTCAGCTATATTTCACGTCTTCACGGATTTGACATAACCGGTTTAGACTCAACCCTGGATTGACTCACTGATAGTATGACGGGTGCTGCTAGTGGAGCAGAACATGCTTACCCTTCCGGAGAACCTGATGTCACTCCCGGTTTTCATAGGAGTTCACGCTATGAGTGCCTTAGTTTTTAATGTCGGCTTTTTATTTCCGTGCATTGTAGCTGTCTAACGTCCTTGTTTTGTCTTTGCTTTTCTCTGTTGCCGTTTTTGCCATGTCTTTGGATTTTGATTTTTGTGGTCTTCGCTTCCTTTGTTCCTTCGGTATTCTACTGCCGTTGTTTCAGCTGTAATCAAGTATATTTGTAGATGTAGTTTTTCCTTTCTTTTGAACTTTCTCGGAAGATTTTTAAGGTATGCAGAAATTTTGATATGACGCACAGGAGATATGCACCTTTCGGAAAATATTATATATTGTTTCACAGACGTTGAACATGAGGTAAATTGACCAGACAGATTCGAATATGGGGAAATTCAGTTGAAATATTAAAGATGTATGTGTGGTTTGGTTTCTAACCTGAAACCTTGACAAAAATTGTCGGTTCCAGATGGCTGTTTCGAGGATTGGAACTCATTCCCGCCTTTTCTTCTCGAAAAAAGTTAAATTTTATGAATTAAGTTTATTTTTTAAAAGAGTCGTTCTGGATTCACTTCATTTTTCTGCAAATGGTGTGAAAATTGTATAGTGTAATAATGTTATGCTGTGTTCACACGTTATTCGATCTCTTTTGTATTGCTAATTACAGCAGTTATCGTCTGTAACTTTGCATTCATACGTAAAACGCATCGGAAACGTTTTTGATATACATATTCGATGCGCATTTTATGTACGTTTGAACGCAATGTATCCAATACCGTTCATTACTAATCCTTTGCTTTGATTACCAAAACGTTTTCACTAAATCGACTGTCGCATACTTCATGTAGAGTTGGTATTTTGAATACTGTTAAACATGAAAGATAAGTGTAGATATGTCAACAGCACGTCTTTTGGAAGACTAAGGGGTGTTTTTCTTAGATTTACTATCTAATGGGGAAGAAGCATTCAAAGTCATGCTTACTTCTGATATTTTCCCTGGCGGTCCCACTCTCCGAAAAGGGGAGGAGAGGGTAATTGAGTCCAAGGAAAATGGGATTCCAGTCTTTTTTGTCAATTTTTTTCAAAATATTTCACAAAATATCCATTATTACCCAGAAATGAGAGGTTTCGGGGTTTTTGGATAAGCCAATGATGTTTCATTTTTGCATATGTGATATAAGTAGAATACAGCAAAATATATTTCTAAGGTCGGAAGAACTTGATCCATATTATGGGGGCGTAATAATAGGATCTTTATTACTTCACTAAAGAAAACTTAATGTAGGTATAAACTTCTCGTTTATACGTAATTTAGTACAATAATGTGAACTTTCCCTTTCGGAGCAGCAATATGCCTACCTCTCCAGCCTATTGAGTTCACATTTCACAGTTGATTCGTTATTGTCGAGCATGTTCTTTATAAAGTGGTGTTTTAAACAGAGCAAAAAACACTGTCCCAAAAGCTGCTTAATAAGGGACTTATTCAGCCTTTGTTACTTTCATCCCTTCAGAAAAATTCTATTGTCATCACAACGACATCATTTACAGATATGACATGTCTGTGACCCAAATGAAAATGGACATTTTCAGCTAAATTTTACGTCATCACGTATTTGACATAACTGGTTTTGAATCAACCTCGGATTGACTCACTTTTAGAATGACGGGTGCCACTAGTTGAGCAGGATATGCTTATCCTTCCGGAGCACCTGATGTCACTCCTGGTTTTCATTGGAGTTCATATTATGAATGTCTAGTTTTTATTGCCATATTTTTATTTCTGTGCATTGTGGCTGTCTCACGCCCTTGTTTTGTCTGTTTTTTCTCTGTTCCTGTTTTTCCATGTCTTTGGACTTCGATTTTTATGATCATCACTTCCCTTGTTCCTTCGGTATTCTACTTCTGTTGTATTAGAAAGGCACACTAGTATTTGCATTGTTTACCATATTTGCAATAATATAAAAGTTATATCCACTTAAAATATTTTTTCCAACCTCCTTTTTGTATTTTAATGATTACCCCATCGTAAGCAGATTTCTAACCTAAACCGTTCGCCGAGAATTCAGCTTGATAGGGATGATCAGGTATCAATCGATGAAATGTCACAATATTTTGATGACCAAAAATGCATTAAGGTTTGAAAAAGAAGGGAAATGGGGAATGTGTCAAAGAGACAACGACCCAAAGGGGAGTAATAACAACACAAATCCACCATAAGATCTTCAATGAACGATGAAGAAACCCCACACCCAACAGCATTTCGGAGTTGGCCCCTCTATAAAAACATAAAGTGAACTAACAAGAAAACAGACAAGACACATAAAGGCTTAATAAATTTCCTGACTTAGGCCAGGCGCAAACCTGCTGCGGCGGGGTTAAACTAGTTTTATTGGGTCCAAACCTTCCCCCTATAGCTAATGTGATAAATCAAAAAACAATCGTGACGACAGTAAAATTCAGTTGGCAACAGGACTGAGTCAATCGTGAAAAATGAAACTATAGAACTACGTATACGGACATAAACATGAAATCACAAGCGCCTACTAGCAGTTAACTGACATGCATGCTCCAGACCCATTACCAACTGACAAATTAAGTTATGTGCCCATTTATCTATCAATATATTTGCAATTTCTAGTGCCCGCCCTCCATCGAATTTTGCAGAATAATCCGTTTAAGTGATAGAACTGATGTGATATTTTGACTTTAATTCATCCACAAAATAACATTCTTATACACTGTACGAAAAGAAGTGGAACTAACCAATAAACCAAGCGAAATAATTGTCCATTTTAATGCTCTTTCAATGTCAAGTTAAACAAATTACACAAATCTTATAATTGTTTTTACCTTTGCTTGTCTTTTAACACCCTCCAAAAGAATACAAGTGCTGTTTATCTATGCTATACGCGAACATCGCGAATATCCCGACCACTTTTTGTTGTCATTTTGTTAAAGGTCATAAGTAGATCAATCTCGATATCTCGACTACCCGAACAGTTTTCAGAGGTTACTTGGCTGTTCGAACCATCGAAAAGTCAACAGTAGCCGTGGCTATCACTTATTACAAATGGCCAGGCAAGATACTGTATACCTTGATGAGGGTAAAAAATAAGGAAATACCCTACCTGATATAAATTGTTTCCATATATATAGAATTTGGTTTCGACTTAACCATATTCTAGATATTTTTCGACAATTTATTTGTTCCATTTCTCCCTTATACCATAGATGATATCGAGTGTTACAGGGAGACAACTAGAGATGACTCGTGTAAGTTACTTTTTATCTAACAAACCAATCTATATTATAGTGAATGAATCTAATTGTCTATTATTATATGAATTAGGAAATATAGTTCACAATTTCATGATTTGTTTACTGATACTAACCACAAATTGTAGAATCGATTGAGAACATGATCGTTAAAGGTTGTTCAAATGAGAATCTAATAAATGATCCTATCAGTAATTCTATAATTCTTATCGATTTATAAAATCACGGTACTGAATGAAGTGCTTAAAACAAACTCCATTCATAGTAGTTAATAAAGATAGATTGGAAGGGCATCTTGTCATGTAGACTTCTAAGGAAGATTATTTCCATTGTTTAATTACTGCTGTTTTGATGATGGATGAGTACAGGCTGAGATCTAAATCCTTCACAAACTTAAAAAGAAAAACTCAGAATTCTGCTAAGTTTGACGCAATAAGGATACGAGAGGATATATTCCGCAGACGTTGTGCAAGGTAGAATTTTTTTTTTATTTTTAGGGGATGACTTACCCCGCTTTAATGTATATGGATAATATTGTTTGTGGAAAAAGTCGGGATATTTAAAAAAAATAGTAGAGTTAAACATGGAACATGCAAATCTTCAATGTATTTATTTAATAATTAATAATTCAAAATGAATATTGCTCTTAATTGTAATGGTTTCCCTATTTTTACAACAAATTTGTTTAAAGAACAAAATACCGAAGTTACTGTTAATTTATTTTCTGCATACGCGCATTTCGACAACTTATGTCTCATCAACGCAGATCAAACCAAAACATTTTGAATTTCATTAACCGAAGAACATGTACAAGCTAATAGAGAACAAATAACAAAAAGGATTTTAAATACTAAAACGCCAAAATTCAGCTAAGGACAGAGCTATGCATTAAACAAAATTTTGTTAAAATTCAGATATTGCATAATTCAGTAAAATCGGTTTTCTGGTCAGCACCGAAATACTGACTAATTGATGTTTTTTTTTTTTGTTTTTTTTTTCTCTTTTAAACTGAACGATATTGCTTTGATACTGAAAGTCAGTAGAAATATATTTAAAATATTCATATTGTTAATAAACTAAAATGTTAAAGGACAATGCAATCGAATTGTCTACCCGGATAATTAGCTGATTGATTGCTTCATTCATTCATTCGTTCACTCATTCATCCATTCTTCTCTTTTGTTACGTCTGAAAAATACATGTAAGCATAAACAATGTTTGATCGACAATTTGTTCTAGCACATTTTTGCCAAATGCTGCATCCTCGTGGGTTTAGTCTGCGGTTCTAACGAATTACAATAAGCCCAGTACACATCAGTTGGGATGAGGTGTCGTACATAGCAGAGAGAGAGGATTCAATGTCTTTCGATAAGGAATGCAGTCATTATTATTCTTATGCCTCCTGCTCTTTCATGGCACGTGATTGATCTTTATAATTGAAATGTAAGGAATTATGTTTTAATTTATGATGGTGACTGAAGATTAAATAATCAAGTTGTTTTTTTTTTCTTTCTTTTTTTTTGTTTTTTGAATCATTAAATTGCCAATTAAATCCTAACCTGTGATTGTCAATCCTGAGTGCGTTCGCGTGGTATATAAAAGAATTTTCCAATTTACAGTTATGCGAGGAATTAACAGTTATTTTATTTGTATGAGTAATGATTGTCCACAGTATTCCTCGTGATAAAATACGGAATTAGAAGTGACAAAACACACTATTGTACTTAACAAACAATGATTGTAGTTTGCATACGTCTTTATCAAGACTAGTGCAAGGTGGAATTGAGAGATAACCATAATGTATTTTAGAATCTAAAGGGCAAATCCTAGATTTTACTGTCGAAAGCAAAGTTTTCAGGCGATGCCTTAGCGGAGCCCTAAAAACGAATGTTTGAAGATCCTATTAAAATACAGGTTGTTTATCTCTTTTCTAATGCAAACCTTCAAAAAGGTTTCAGATTTAAAATGACACAAAGCTTGCTATGCGTTTGCGCCACTACGTTGCTATTGGTTCTGCCGGTAAATCGCATGTTTATGATGTCGAATTGTTTAATATGTTTGAAATCCATGATTAACCATCGGAATTCATGGCATACATTTTAACACAGACGCATATAAATCATGTTTCCTGTAGTTTTTTGAAAATTTCAGGTACTTTCGTGAACTAAAAAAAAAACTGGATTTTTTTTATATTTCTGTGATTTGAAACGCTCTCGAAAATATTCGTAAGCTTTAGTGAAAAACAATAGTTCACCGATTTGTTTTTCCATCAAAACTTTAAAGAATGTGGCAAAATACAAAAAATACCGAAGTTTCATAAAAACAGTAATTTCGTTATGCTGTACACGTGTTTCAAGGAGTAACCTCTCATCAACAGTACTAAAAAAGCAATCACCCAAAAGTAGTCCAAAAAGAATTACTCATTACCAAAAATATCGAAATAGGAAGCCAAATCAAGCAAATTTTGACTTTTTTAATTAAGTTTGAATAGGGGAATAATGATATAAGCAATGAAGAAATATGGTGTAAAAGCACATGTTTACTTTTTAATTTCGAGGTAATCAATAGGTTTTGATGAAAATGTTGGAAAAAGTGTGCGGAAATAAAAATATTGGTCACCAATTATATTTTTGAA
The DNA here is from genome assembly GCA_002080025.1 of Modiolus philippinarum. NCBI lineage: Eukaryota > Metazoa > Mollusca > Bivalvia > Mytilida > Modiolidae > Modiolus > Modiolus philippinarum. The sequence continues at coordinate 127,428 of MJUU01042492.1, forward strand.
GAAATCATAAGAATTTCATCGGACCTTAACATTTCTTTTTAGACTACACCCCTTAAAAAGATCGTTCTATGTAAACAGAGAGACTTTGTCTCATGTGTATTTATTTCATATGCTATCATTGTGTATTTCAAACAGTACTTACGGAATAATGTTGCTAATTTTTTGATAATTTGATGTAAATTTATATCATTAAACCTATATCTATATAAAATCATTTTGTCAATATGAATTAAATATATCCGTCTATGCCAACTTTTATGCCAATAATAGACTTTCATTCACAAAACGTCAAGCTATATAGAGAATCAAGTCGTGACATATTATTAGCGAGCTTCAATTTAATCCAAACACTGAAAGCACCTACAAAAAGAATACAAAACAGGAAAGTATATGTGCGTTGCTGAGCAAGTTCTGTAACCATGAGAGTTTCCCGCATTTTAGGGACCATTTCTACCTCTTTTCTAAAAATGTGCCCCAATCAAATATGACGTCAATAAATGTGAAATAGTCTTTTTTCTTGCATTATCTATTTATTTCTAATATAGACAAAATACTGTATTTTGAAATAAAAAGGGACTTAAAGTGTAACAAGCGCATCTAGACAGATTTTGATTTGTCTAGTGGAAATTATATAAGAAATCATCGGAAGCAATTGAATATTACAATAGCTCCTATTGACGTTTTCAGAAATGAGTAAATTTTGGTTATCTCCCCTGATTACGATAGGTCCGCCATTAAGAGGTAGACGGGTACCACAGACAATACATTACTTATACTGATAAATTACTGGAAAAAAACACTTCCTAGCTTTTATCATTTCTCGACATGAGTTTGTTTCATCTACATTTTAAAAAGTTTTAATTGAGCTTTGGTATTTTCTAAAATTTATCATTAATTATAAAATTTATAGGAATATCCAGAGATATATGCTTAAAGTAAATCTTATAGCACTCTAAAATATTTCACAGAGTAATCATAAAACCTGAAATGATACGTGTAACACCAGGTGTTACTATCCCAATAAACAAGTTGTAAACCTTTCCGTGTTGTCCCAATTAACACAGGTACCTGTATACACTTTGATATATGAAAGCTACTCTTTATTAACACAGGTACCTGTTTACCCTTTGAAGTATGCAAGCTACTCTTAAATCTAGCTGAATGTGAAGTTTTAAAACAAAACTGTTCAGTTTATTAAAAAATAGATTTTCGATAAAAAAGAAATAAACGAAGAACAAGATACACGAAAAACATTTGTAATTTGTATAGCTGGGTTTACCTGTCTTAAAATATTTACTTCAAACACATAATCTCAAAAGAACTTAAATAGAAAATGAAAATACTGGGCGAATTTCGCGGATGTAATCTGGCAAAGTGGAATATCAAACAACATCAGAATACACCATTTTGGAAGGTGTGTATTGCACGTGTTTTGATTGAAAAAGGCGTACTTTAAAAATACCCGACAACTCGGTTACAATGTAATTGTAAAAAAAATTGAAGCTTACGGGGAGCCCCCTTTTCAGATATCATGATATTCGATCAGGGTAAATAAAACACCTAAATGCAATACACATAACTTTCAGAACGGAACACAACATGACCATATTTGAAGCCGATGGGGAGCTCTTTAAAAAACGCGATTAGGCTTATTAAACTATAAGAAATGCACATTATGCAATATACCTAAAGCGAATCCGATGGAGGACCCTCTATTTCAAATAACACATAAAAACGTTTTTTACATTCAGGAGTTGTAACCAAATAATGGAATTGGTAAAGAAATCATCCAACACAAAATAAAATTTAATCTTTAAAATATCTTTAGCTAAAAAGCCCCTTGATTTGACTTGTGTTTTATAATTTTTAATCCATCAAACCTATCCACTCAAATCCCATAAATAAAAGTTCATTTAGTAAATCAACTGAATGCAAACCATCAGTCATTGCCATAAAAAATCGGAATGATGCGCTATATCCTAATTTCTTTTTGGAGAATGAGACAAACAGAATACACAAATTGTACAGAAAAAGTATCCCTTATTTTTTTTCATTTTTTTCTAGATTCACAATGACGTTTTAATCATACTTAAGAGAAGAAATTTTATTCATAATCTGGAAGGTTTTCTGTTAATGAAGTATTTAATACCGGAAGAAAATGTGTATTTGGAATTAGATTAAAAACGAAAATATTTTTAACAAAATAACGTAAAAGCTTTATCAAATATATATATTTATTTAAGTTTATTACGAATAAGTGTGATTTACTCATATGTAGAAATTTATTCCAATATGTGCCTAACATTACAATCTATCTTTATGTGTATTCCGATGTCGAAAAAAAAATAAAATAAACAATAATGCCTAAAAAAATATATTCCTTATTTTTTTTTAATTTGTTCTTAGGCAAAATCATTAACTGATACGTGTTTCTATTTTCATTTTGGGTGCATCCCGTGAATACGGTACCTACGGTACCTATAAATTTCACATTTTCAAAAGCATATAACTACACATAAACGTTAAATATCTGTCCGGAAACTTATTTGTTGCCATTCTAGTATCTTTTATCTTTTCAGCGACTCTATTAACATGTTTCTTACTTGTTGAATAAACAGGTAATTAACAATTTAATTACCCCACCTGTGCGGTACCATTCAATAATGAAGTAATCGAAAAAGCCCGAGTCGAGTCAAATCTGTCTACCTGTGTCGGATTTAGTGTTCCGAATGGATCAAGATGGCGGCCCCCACCATTTCAATTCTAAAAACGTCTATATATGCGATAAGAAACTGTTTCCTGTTTACATTTTGTTTAAATGAGATATTGTTTGAAAAAAAAACTTGAAGTTCTTAAAGCGAAAGCAAAGGGTTGGAATAGGACCCTCTTCCCACTAATTTATTGATTTTGATATATTTATCAAAAACTTATTTTGTGATTGGTTTAACATAGTAGAAAGGTTGTTTTAAAATATTTATGTTCATTTTGCAAAAAAATACTTTTGTGATTCTAGATTTTATGCCGAAAATTGGCCAAAAATGGTAAAATTTTCAAAACTGTAGAATTTTTGCCATTTTTTTTTATTTGCTTAGGATTGGAACGGAAGTGACCAAATACGTGTTTACTCAAATATTTATATAGAAGTTGTAATATCCTGTGAATTTATCATTTTACACAATATCGGCAAATGTTAAAAAAACGTCCCCAAAATCTAGCTTTTTTCAGCCCTTCAAGGATTTCTCCAATTTGTAATATGATTTTTAAAATTTCCTTTGATCTTTCAATGCTCTAAAGGCCGATATTCCGTGTAGAATGCATTAATTTCACTATTTGGAAGTTATTGCACCGTAGAAAAGTTGAGTTGCTGCACACAATACAAATACAATGGGATAGGAGGGGCTTAATTCATGCAAATTAGATGATAATGCATTCCTTGACTCCTCCCTCAGAAAATTCAGAAGCCAATGACACTCATCTTGTTTTTCATTATTGTAAACAGCTAATGTTAGTAAATAACTATCTTTATATTGTAGTGCCTATGGCATGGAAATTTTACTCGGGCCTTTCTTGTCAGAAAGATGATTTTTATATGTTCCTTTTTATACATGTCTTTTAATTTGTCAAATTTTGCACCTTTATTCTTCTTCTGTTCCAAATTTTTTTAACAATGCCCCCTCCAAAACAGCGAATTGCCATTCAAATTTAGTTATTTACATGAGTACTTCCTGTTACTAGTATTTTATAGTCGAGGAACGGATATGGTCTGAAGATACAATACACATTGCGAATGTCTTTTCTAAAAAAGGAACCTTATAACTCAGTATGGACATAAGTCCCAGGTTCCTCTGCCTACGGTCCTAGCAAATAGAAAAAAAGGCCGCCAGCATGGCAGAGCTTAGCTGCGGACTCGTAGCTCTAAAGATCCTTTTATTTTTTTCCTGAAAAATTTATGGTCCGCAACTATCAAAAAATCAGTACACGGACCATAAGAGCAACGGTTCCGCAGCTAGGCAGAGGTATATCAGACTTTATTGACCGATGTAACTGTTCATTAAAATGCAGAAACTAAGTGCTATTTGCCCGCTATGTAAAGATGGGGTGACGACCATTTAATTTCTCGGGGTGGGGTAGGCGGTGGACGATTTCACCTAGAAAAATTATTTATTTTCAGGTCCATCACAAACAATATTTTTTTTCGAAAAATGCCAAATCAAATCATGTAGTTGTATTAATTGCCACATTTTTTTTGATGTACAGCTATTAAAATTGTTGCAAGTTGGAGTAAACATACATCGGCAAACGAATACCGAAGCAAGAACGAGGAAATGGGAAATTCTAATATCATAAATCCAAAATCCTGGCAATTCACGAATTGAGACAGCATGACAAAGACAAAACAAATAAACAATATGAACAAGAACGCCACAACGCTAAAGCACTAGCAGTGTGAACCCCTATAAACACTGAGATATCATCAGGTGCTCCGGAAGGGTAAGCACGTGGCACCCGTCACACTGCCAGTGAAAAGTCCGGTTTTGTCACAGTCGGTGTCAGTCAGTCCGGTAACAAACTCTGGATCTACCAAAAGACATATGTGTTATCGTCTCCTGTTCATTTACTCCATATTCTTTCGTAAAAATATTCGTATTTTCGTAAAATACAGGAGTTAGTCTTTTAATGCAGTGTGGAGTTGGTAAAACAACTCCCCGTGCTGAGATTTGTGCTCTTTATTTATTTTTTTATTATTATTATTTTTTTTAATTATTATTTTGTTATTATTTTTTTTTCTTTAGATATGGTGAATTTAACCATGAGATTACATCTCATGTGTAAACTGTGTTGAATTGATATTATCTAAATTTATGTAAATTCTTAAACCTAAGGTTCAACTCCCTCCATCGTGGTTTTATCCTTAGCTTTATTTGATATTACTGTTTCTTCGGATTTCGCTTGGTGTTATGCATTTTAAACATTTTTTTTTAATTATTGATTTTCTATGTTTTGGTTCTAGTGCTGCTGATGTGGATTATTTCCGAAATGGCCATACAGCTCATTGAAATTATGGCAGTTGTAGTTATCATATGTGTTATGGTCTCATGTTGATTTACTCCATATCCTTTCGTTAGATATAAACTATAGTGGATAACAGGAAATCTTATTTCTCTCTATTGTCGTGAATGAAATAAAAGAGACAAACTTTTTGCCAAAAGAAATAAAACTTATACACAAACGTTGTATTTTTGTTATATTTCTGTGATTGAAACAGTAAATACAATGTATTGTAGAAAAAAAATAGTTCTCATCAGAACTTCAAAGATGAGGCAAATTTTGACCTTTTTAATATAGTTTGTATAGGGGAATATAAGCAATGAAGGAATATGGAGTAAATGCACATGTTTTCTTTTAAGACCCTTTTAAATTTTCAGTTAAAAGATATATTTGATGAAAATGTTCCAAAAAGTGTGCAGAAATATAAAATGAAAAATATGGGTCACCAATCATATTTTTGACAAAATTTTTACAATGTGACTGGTCTTTAATTTTTCATTATAGAGTACACCCTCTCAAAAAAGATTGTTCTTGGTAAACATAGGGACTTTTACTCCATAGCCTTTCATTGCTTATTCAAAACAGTGGTTACGACATAATGTTGCTAATTTGATGTAAATTACTATCATTAAAACTATACATATGGAAAATCATTTTGTCAATATTAATTAAATATCTCCGTCCATGCAAACTCATATGTGAATTAATAATGAGTCGTCTAGCTGTATAGGTCTTTCAAAATATTATTTGATCCGCCGTTCGGTTTGGGTATTTAGATACAATGAACCATTTCCGGTTATCAATCAAACACGGCAAGTGTTGTTCATCTTGAACACAGTTCATAACACTGTTTATATTTTGATTACTTGGTCATTGTTTAATGTGACACTGCACTTATTTTGTTAGAATTAAATTCAGGGTTTCTTGTTAGCCAATCGTACGAGTGATAACCGGAAACAAAGAGTGTTTGTATCTCCATTTGATGGACTAGTTCAAATCAAGGAAACGATAACAACTCTATTTTGATAGGGCTATAGACGTGAGAAATTATTATTCTTTTAAAGGATGCCATTAATTTTTGCTCCAATTTAATCCAAACAATAAAAGCATGCCCAAAAGGTATGAAAGACTACCTTACGTAATGGACTGAAGAAGACATTGTCTTCTCAGTTTTCTCGTTTTCTAAACATTAACCAGGGAAGCTTATCTGCACGGAAAAAAGTGCAATAACGTCCAAGATGAAGGATTTTAGCAATAAATTAGAGCAAAACAATGCCCTAGATATCCAGAGATAAACCAAACAAGTGACGATAATACTTAGACGCAGTTAAAACTATAAACTTCAATAAAGCCCTTATAGTTACAAAATAAAATCCGGAATTTTGAAAATTGATATTGTTAACAATTACAATTTTATTGATATTGTACTAGGGTGTTGTCAGTTGTGAATATATGAAATATATATGAAATGAAATCTGAACAACCCATTTACAAATTCAAATACTTCAACAAAAGTTATAATTACCCGCCTATGTTTAATTGATTGTTATAATTTTTATAATAAAAAAAAATTCAATAGACCTAAAGCTTATTGCTGAATTTCGACTACTAAATTTGACTTTTAATCGGCAATGCGACATGCACCATACGTTGAATTGATCATGCCTACCCTTGTGTTGCCCCTGATCATAATGTTTTTAGCTCACCGGGACGAATGTCCGGAGAGCTATTGTCATACCCCCGGTGTCGGCGTCGCCGTCGCCGTCGGCGTCGTCAGCAAAAACTTTAACCTTGCTTGTGGAATGGAAACGTTAAGAGATGGGATGTTGATATTTAGTATGTGGCTTCCTTGTGACGAGAGCTTTCTTGTGGAACCATATTTGTAGCCATTTTGACCTTGACCTTGACCTTGCCCCTAGGGCAATATATAAAAAACTTTAACCTTACCTCTAGAAGGCAGGCTTTTAGTGGTAAGGTGTTCATATTTGGTATGTGACTTGCTTATGATGAGAACTTTCTAGCGGTACCATATTTGTAGACATTTTGAAAAACTTTAACCTTGCCTCTAAAAGGTAGGCTTTTAGTGGTAGGGTGTTCATATTTGGTGTGTGACTTTCTTAAGATAAGAGCTTTCTAGTGGTACTATATTTGTAGACATTTGTTCTTGTCCTTTCCCTGAGGGCAATTTTTGAAAAACTTTAACCTTGCCTCTAGAAGGTAGGCTTTTAGTGGTAGGGTGTTCATATTTGGTATATGACTTGCTTATGATGAGAACTTTCTAGTGGTACCTTATTTGTCGACATTTTGACCTTGACCTTTCCCTGAGGACAATTTTTGTAAAACTGTAACCTTTCCTCTAGAAGGTAGGCTTTTAGTGGTAGGGTGCTTATATTTGGTATGTAACTTCCTTATGATGAGTGCTTTCTAGTTGTACCATATTTGTAGACATTTTGACCTTGACCTTGCCCTGAGGGCAATTTTTTAAAAACTTTAACTTTGCTTCTATAATTAAGATGTTTAGTGGTAGGGTGTTCATATTTGTTATGTGACGTTCTTTTGATGAGAGCTTTTTAATGGTACAATATTTATAGACATTTTGACCTTGGCCTTGCCCTGAGGGCAAATTTTTTTAAAACTTTAATTTTGCTTCTAGAATTAAGTTGTTTAGTGATAGGGTGTTTATATTTCATATGTGACTTTCTTGTGAAGAAACCTATTTTCGAATTTATTGTGCATTGAGGTTACTGGAATCCCCGGCGAACTATGTTGTCTTCTGACAACTCTTGTTTTTGCTGGGTCTCACACTGCTAATGCTTTATTTTTATGACAGTCTTTTATTTATTTTTTTCTCGCGTTGTTTGTTCTATAGTCCCGATTTATAAGAACCCTGTACCACCATATTTATTGTGATTTTTATTTTTTAGCATTTGCTTCAGTACCCGTTTGTCTATGTATTCTGTCAGTCATACTAATGATTCAATAAATTTATTTCAATCATGCTTAACATATACCTTACCTTTGGCCTGTTTTATGAACGTGTCCTAAGATGAGGAATTGATTTCCGAAATGGCCATACAGCTCATCAAAATTATTGCAGTTGGAGTAAACATGTGTTATGGTCTCATGTTCATTTACTCCATATCCTTTCGTAAAACATCTAATATAATATATCATATGATGGTCTTAAGACACAACTTTGGTCTAAGATGTATCCTAGGATGGTTCTAAAGTATGTAAGAACCGAACCGTCAGTGGAAAATGAACAATCCAAGGACAATGGCAACGTCGGAAAAACAAAGAAATGGGGTAATACTAGTAACAAGATATACCGAACAGAGTGTCAAGAGCCGAAGTCCACAAAGACACAACGTAAGCACGACACAGAAAAGAAAATGAGGACGCACATACATACAAAAAAGAACAACACGAACCCAATAAAAACATGATTTAGGACGGAACTTTGGACTTAGACCATCCTAAAATATTTCTCAGTCATGATTAATCTTAGGAGACTTTTATTAAACAGGCTTCTTGTTTGCCTCTGAAATAATTGAGATAGTTGTCCATTGACAAGACATGTGACAAGAAGCATATTGTTACATCGTCGTCATGCTGGCTGTTCTCCTGTAACATAACAATTGGTATTAAATCAAATTCTATGTAAAGGAAACGCTGGATAATGTTTACTTAAGTTGGAGATCAATTTATTTACAAAGACCTGTGGTGTTTTTAGAATGTTTAACAAGGGGATTGGAGGAAATCAAATTCCACTTATCTATTTTCTGACTCTACGGAGCGTAGAATATATTCCGATTGAAATGAAATAGAATAATACAGCCTAATAAAAAAGTAATGCACTTAATCCTCTTATATTTATCGATTAATAAAAATGTATTTTATCACGTGGTATGTTGAAATATTCGCGCTTATTTAATGTAAAAAATGGATAACAGGAAACACCAATAGTGGTTGAAAAATATATGTACATTCCACAATCTGCTATGGAACTTCACATGCAGAACACGAATAAGACAAAAGAATAAGCCTAGACGAAGAAAAAATTGCATTTTCCAGTTCTATGACAGATACGTGCATCCTGCACGGGGTGTACATTTGCTACATGTTATATATGGACAACAAAATACCGAAGTCACTGTTAATTTATTTTCTGCATATGCGCATTTCGACAACTTATGTCTCATCAGTGCAGATATAACCAATACATTTGGAAGTCCATTAACCGAAAAACGTGTAAAAGCTGATAAAGAACAAATAACCAAAAGGATCTAAATAGAAAAGCCAAGGTTCAGCTAAGGACTGAGCTATGCATGAGGGAGATACTTCTTAGTTTTAAACAAAATTCTGTAAAATTTAAATACTACAAGTTCCAATAAAGTCGGTTTTCGGGTCAGTACCGAAGCACTGACTACTGGGTTGGTGAATACCCTCGAGGACTAACAGTCCACCAGCAGAGGCATCGGCCCAGTGGTAATAACAAGTAGTAATATATAGATGGTACTACATAAGTGCGACCAAAAAGGGTGTGGTTTTGACGGTCATAACTGGGATTAATTCTGAAATTAAATTAATCCAACAAGACTTGAATATGTCTTTAGTGTAATACGAAAGATCCATTCCGATAAAATTCTCGCATTTAAGTTTAATTATTTTTCCCTTCTGAAATGCACTGAAATAACGCGTGAAATTTTCAGTTATCTTTCGAAAATAATTTACAATTCCGGTAGATATTCAGTTTAATTGCAAGTTATTTTCGTTTCATGATAAAACATCACGTAAAGGCAATATTTATTTAAGATTTAAACGTTGTACTCAATTTTTATCATTCCAATGGAAGAAGACCTTAGTAGGTAGTTTCTGACATTTTTTGAAATTATTGATTTTCTATGTTTGGGTTCTAGTGCTGCTGATGAGGAATTAATTTCCAAAATGGCCGTAAAGCTCATTAACATTGTTGCACTTGGAGTTAACATATGTGTTATGGTCTCCTGTTTATTTACTCCATATCATTTCGTAAAATATTCAATACAGGAGTTTGTCTTTTAATGCAGTGTGGAGTTGGTAAAACAATTCCTTATGGTGAGATTTATGCTCTTTATTTTTTTAAGTATGGTGTACTCGAACATGAGATAACATTTCATGTGTAGACTTTCTTAAATTAATATTATCTAAAATATAAATTTTAAAAAAAATAGAATCAAAAGATAACCGGAAACACCTACAATGACCGAAACACATAGTCACACGCCACAATGTACCAAAAAACCCAAAGGTTCAACTCCCGCCATCGTAGTTTTGTCTTCAGCTATATTTGATATTACTATTTCTTTGGATTCCGTTTGGTTTTATGTAATATAAATATTTTTTTGAAATTATGGATATCCTTTCTTTGGGTTCTAGTGCTGCTGATGGGGAATTTATTTCCAAAATGGTCGTACAGCTCATCAAAATTGTTGCATTGGAGTGGAGTTAACATATGTATGATTGTCTGATGTTCGTTTACTCCATATCCTTTCGTAAAATGTAAAGTATAATGACTGTAGGAATGTTATTTCTCACTGATGTCGTACCTGGACTTTGTTGTGAAAAGAAATAAAACTTATACACCAAATTTGGATTTTTCTGATATTTTTGTGATTGAAATAGTAAAATATAGTGAAAAAACAATAGTTCATCAGTTGTTTTTTCAGAACTTTCAAAAATAAGGCAAATTTTGGCCTTATAATTAAGTTTGAATAGGCGAATAATGATATAATCAATGAAGGAAAATGGAGTTAAATGGGCATGATTTCTTTTAAATTTTGAGTCAAACGATTTTTTGATGAAAATGTTGAAAAAAGTATGCGGAAATATGAAATGAAAAATATGGGTCACCAATCATATTTTTGAAACATTATTGAAAATTTGACTGATCCTTAAAGTACACCCCCTGGAAAAAGATATTTCCATGTAATCGTAGAGACTCTGTCTCATGTACATTTACTCCACATTCTTTCATTCGACATAATGTTGCTAATTTGATGTAATAACTAAATACCGAAGTTACCGTGAATTTAATATCTGCATATGCGCATTTCGACAACTTATGTTCCTTCAGTGCAGATAAAATGTAAACGTTTGGAAGCCCATTAACTCAAAGATGTTAAAAACTGATAGAGAACAAATAACCAATATGATCTAAATTTAAAGCCAAATTCAGCTAATGCCAGAGCTTTGCGTGAGGGAAATTTACAAAAAATAGATTTTGCAAGGTTCCAAATAGATCGGCTTTCGGGTCAGCACCGAAGTACTGACTACTGGGCTGGTGAATACCCTCGGGGACTAACAGTCCACCAGCAGAGGCATCGACCCAGTGGTAACAAATAATTAAATACCGAAGTTACTGTGAATTTAATTTCGGCATATGTGCATTTCGACAACTTATGTCTCTTCAGTGCAAATAAAATCTGAACGTTTGTAAATTATCATTAAAAGTATACATATAGAAAATCGTGTTTTCAATATAAATTAAATATCGCCATCCATGCAAATTTACATGTGAATCAATAATGAGTCGTCTAGTTGTATAGACGTGAGAAATTATAATTCTTTTTAAGGATGCCATTAAGATTTTGCTTCAATTTAATCCAAACACTGAAAGGATGTCCAATAGAAATAAAATACTACCTTACGTATATATCCTTCGAAAATTAAATTAAGAAGACATTGGCGTCTCAATTTTCTCGCTTTTTCAACATTAACCAGGGAAGTTTGTCCACACGGAAACAAAAAAGTGCAACAATGTACAAGATTCAGGATTTTAACAATATATCAAATCAAACAAATGCCCTAGGTATTCAGAGATAACCAAACCAAGTTACGATAAGACTTGGACGAAGTTAAAACTATAAAAAGCCAAAAGCTAGTTGTGAAAATGCCTTTATAGTTACAGAATAAGATCGAGAATTTTGAAAATTGATCATGTTACTCTTTTATTGATTTTGTAGTAGGGTGTTGTCAGTTGTGAATATATGAAATGAAATCTGAACAACTTATTTACAAATGGCGATATTGGAAAGGAAAGACGTGTGACGAGGATAATACATGTCATTGGTTTTCTTTTATGTTTCTTATAAGTGAAAAACAGTTCAAATATCATTTTCATGATATTTGATATTTATGCAGAATCAAAATTCACAGTAACTTCGGTATTTAGTTATTTCATACAAAGGTTTTAATTACCCGCCTATGTTTGATTGATTGTTTCTATTGAACAAATTCAGCTTATTGCTGAATTTAGACCACTTAGTTTGACTTTTAATTGGCAATGTGACATGCACCATACCTTGAATTGATCATGCCTACCCTTCTGTTGCCACTGATGATCACTCTTTTTACTGCCTCACACACTCCTAGTGCTTTATATTTATGAGAGTCTTTTCATTTCTGTGTTTTTTTTCTCGCGTTGTTTGTTCTTTAGTCCCAATTTATATGGACCCTGTATCGCCATATTTATTGTGATTTTTGTTTTTTAGTATTTGCTCTAGTACCTGTTTACCTATTTGTTAAGTCAATCATACTAATGATTCAATAACTCTAATTCATGCTTAATGAACGTGTCCTAAGATATATCTTATAATGGTCTTAGACACAACTTTGTTCTAAGATGTGTCTTAGGATGGTCCTAAATCATGACTTAGGACGAAAATTTGGACTGAAGGCCATACTAAAATATATCTCAGTTATGATTGATCCCGGGTGATTGATCTCAGACGACTTTTATCAAACAGGACTCCTGTTTGCTTCTAAAATCACTGAGATAGTTGTCCATTGACAAGACAAAATTACAAAAAGCATATTGCTACATCGCCGTCATGCTGTCCCTTCCCCTGTTACATAACAATTGGTATTAAATCAAATTCTATGTAAAGGAAACGCTGGATAATGTTTACTTAAGTTGAAGATCAATTAATTTACAAAGACCTGTGGTGTTTTAGATTGTTTGACAAGGGTATTGGGGGAAAATCAAATTCCACCTATCTATTTTCTGAATCTACGGAGCGTAGAATATATTCCGATGGAAATGAAATAAAATAATACTACCTAATATAAAATAATGCACTTAATCCTCTTATATTTATCGATTAATAAATTGTCATTGTAGAAATGTGTTTTTATCACGTGGTATGTTGAATCAAGCCAAAATTCAGTTTCAATTCTATGAGAGATGCATACATAGCTTGCACGGGGTGTAAATTTGCTACATATTGTATATAGATGGTACTACATAAGTGTGCCCAAAAAGGTGTGATTTTCACGGACATAACTATATGAAATGCACCCCAGTTCGACATCTGAGTTTATATATAAGTTGTAAAATACTGTATTTTACCATTTTACATAATATTTATAAAGCTTGTTAATGAACACATGGTGTGCAAATGTTTATAAACGTCCCGAAAATCTAGCTTTTTTAGACTTATCAAATGTTTAAAAACTTCCCAAAAATCTAGCTTTTTTAAATAGTGAATAAAAGGATATGGAGTAAATGCACATGAGACAAAGTCTCTACAAATACATGGTAAAAAAACAAGCAAAGGAACAACGCTTTTATTGTTGTTCTTCATCTTGAAGTCACCATGTAAGCCTTTTCTCCAATTTATGCTTTGTTTTGGTTTGCTAATTAAACCAAATATGTTTAATTAATACCCCAAAACCAATTGAATGGAGTGAAGTAGACATTGTAGAGATTGAAAACCACCACAGATTTTTCTTAAACTCGACTTTGATTTTTGTCCAAAACGTGACCTTACCAAACCTACTCCTTTCCTAGTGCATTGATGTAATAAAGGACACTAAATATTTTGCTTTTGCGGTGCCAGTTTTGTCATCTGGGAAATTAATCCTTCAACAAGACTTGAATCTGTCTTAAGTGCAATATGAAACATCCATTTCGATAAAATTGTCGCATTTAAATTCAATTACTCTCCCTTCTGAGATGCACTGAAATAACACGTGAATTCTCGGAGTTATTTTTCGAAAACATTGCACAGTTCCGGTAGATATTCAGTTTAATTGCCTGCGTTTTTCGTTTTATGATAAAATATCACGTAAATGCAATATTTAAATGTTGCACTCAAGTTTATTATTTCAATGGAAGGAGGCCTTAGTAGGTAGTTTTTGACATAAAGTTTGTTGTCAAAAGAAATAAAACACCACGGTTATATTCAACAAGAGTTGCTAATGTCACTGGAGAAGTTTTACGGGCGTCACAATGATTTGACAGATCGTTACAACGTTTTTTTTTCAGATATGAGAATAGGGCCTGTTAGTCTCGTACAATTTTGGAGCTTCCGGGACCAAAAACTGTATCCGGAAGTTACATTTTAAACAAGATATATGACGTTTCAAACAAAAATTTGAACGTTATAATCCTCAGACGTCATGTTTCGGCGGGAAACGTTTTCAAATTGCTGGTTTATCGTGGATTCTCGTGAGTCACATGACGAGACTTACAGACCCTATAGACATTTTTGAGTAGATCCAGAGTTTATTACCGAACTAATAAACACAGACTTTGACAAATTCGAACCTTTCGCTGGCAGAGTGACAAATGCCACGCTTACATAAGATTATACTTACGGTACCAGAGGACCTGATAATACCCTCAGATAACACAGACTTTGACGAATTCGAACCTTTCACTGGCAGAGTGACAAATACCACCCTTACATAAGATTATACCTACGGTGCCAGAGGACCTGATAATACCCTCAGATAACAGACTTTGACGAATTCGAACCTTTCGCTGGCAGAGTGACAAATACCACGCTTACATAAGATTATACTTACGGTACCAGAGTACCTGATCATACCCTCAGATAACACAGACTTTGACGAATTCGAACCTTTCACTTGCAGAGTGACAAATGCCACGCGTACAAAAGATTATACTTACGGTACCAGAGTACCTGATAATACCATCAGATAACACAGACTTTGACGAATTCGAACCTTTCACTGGCAGAGTGACAAATGCCATGCTTACATAAGATTATACTTACGATACCAGAGGACCTGATAATACCCTCAGATAACACAGACTTTGACGAATTCGAACCTTTCGCTGCCAGAGTGACAAATACCACGCTTACATAAGATTATACCTTCGGTACCAGGGGACCTGATAATACCCTCAGATAACAGACTTTGACGAATTCGAACCTTTCGCTGGCAGAGTGACAAATACCACGCTTACATAAGATTATACTTACGGTACCAGAGTACCTGATAATACCCTCAGATAACACAGATTTTGACGAATTCGAACCTTTCACTTGCAGAGTGACAAATGCCACGCGTACAAAAGATTATACTTACGGTACCAGAGTACCTGATAATACCCTCAGATAACACAGACTTTGACGAATTCGAACCTTTCGCTAGCAGAGTGACAAATGCCATGCTTATATAAGATTATACTTACGATACCAGAGGACCTGATAATACCCTCAGATAACACAGACTTTGACGAATTCGAACCTTTCGCTGCCAGAGTGACAAATACCACGCTTACATAAGATTATACCTACGGTACAAGAGGACCTGATGATACCCTCAGATAACACAGACTTTGACGAATTCGAACCTGTCACTGGCAGAGTGACAAATACCACGCTTATATAAGATTATACTTACGGTACCAGAGGACCTGATAATACCCT
>MJUU01042492.1:157307-172249 GCA_002080025.1 Modiolus philippinarum
ATAAGATACAAATTACAATGAATAGACATAAATGAATACTGAAGTTATTTCGAAAACTAATGTCAATCTAGTGTAAATCAAAATATTTGGAGTGCATTAGCAAAATATTTATAAACACTGACAGAGATGTAATAATCAATAAGATCTTAATAGTAAGCCAAAGACCTTACTCCTAGGTTAGTGAGGACACTTGACCCCAAAAATAATTCTGAATTCAAAATGGCTATTTTTAAAATATATTACTGTTGAATTAAACCCTTTCTTTGGTATAAATATTGGACCACGTTTCCAGGCGTTTTTCTGTGATAAATGGGGTCAAAGTTACCGCCCCCTGAATAATGTTGCGAATTCTCAGTTACCCCCCTTTTCACCATATAAAAAACCAATTGTACATTATTTTTAAAAAAAGAGTGTTTGGATTATAAGTCTTTGTTGTTTTAAAGGTATTTCTTAAAATACATCCACTTCTGTCAATTATTTTGCTAATATTCCCAATTATGTGCGCATTGAGGTTAGATTTTTTATCACTTTTTGCCCCCTGGAGGGACATAAAAGGTGAAATTCAGAAAAACTTCCGAATTCAAAATTTCATTTTTTTACTTAAATATATTCCTTAACACGATATCTTCAAGATATAAAAAAAATCAGAAGAGTAAACCAGGCTTTTAAGAGACCTACAAGCATTCAAATTTGACAACATTGCCCTCCTCCCCTAAAAAAATTTTGCCGTCACTAGAAAAAAAAACAGGAAGTAATGTCACCGGCTGTGCTTGTAGCACAAATACCAAACTAAAATAGTCATATGACTGTAAACGGTCTTCACTTGACTAGAAGTTGTAGGTTACACATGTCAAACCGGAAGTGGATACTTTCTTACCTACTGTTTATCATAAATACAAAAAATTCATCTACAAATTCAAATTTTGTGATATATTGTATGATAGTTCGACATGTGACCCCACAGGAGTCCTATAGAGAAATAAAGGAGCGCGCATGCGGGACCGGAAGTAGTTTGTATTTCCAATTGGCCAACATTTGACCGGAGTGATCTATTATGCTGTATAAAGATATATCTTGGATTGCGTTGACTGAAAATGAATAAGCTGATATTTCTCATATTTTCTTGTTCCAAACTTCTAGGGGTGATCTTTATAAAACGGAAATCAGCAGTGGCTTGTTCTGGCAGTATTTCTATCACGTCTGCGTTAATTGTTAAGAAGGGGAAGACTGTTTTTGTTGTTCTAGGGTGAATTCTCTCTTCCCACAATTTTCAAGTTTTATACTATCATTATTTCCACTTTTCTTATCCCTAATTTGTGTACATAATTTACTTTTTTCGCTACTATATCTCTATTTTATTTAATTTTTATCAAAGGTATTTTCCTTTTTCAGCACTTTTACTGTGTTAATTTATTATTATTTTCCTTTTTTCTCCCCTTATTTCAAGTTTATTGCCATTTTTCATCATATACGAAGGAATTTGAATTTTTCCCGCCATTTTACTGTTTCCATGTGAAGTTGAATAACTTGTTTAAATCACAAAAATTTGACAATATCTGTTTTACATCTTCTAAATAGCTCATTCTGCTAATCCCGAAAATCAAGCCGTCTTTTCCTGTTATATTTCTGCATGAATGGATATTTTAAGCCAAGGAATTCAGTATCAATTGCTTGATTTTTTATCGCCATTCACTGTGTTTCATGATAAAGTATCTGAATTTACAGTAGATGAATATTAATCTAACTATTCAAATAAAATTATTGGTAAACAATATTTTACTACTTATTAGGTTTCCGAGATTTGGCATGTCCATCGTGTGTGTTTATTGTCTTGTTTTGATTACTTGAATAATGCAAAATTTATATCAAAATATACGTCTTGCAATTAGTATAACACCATATAATGGTTCTTTCTGGAATCCTTTGTAAAAGACAAATTATATGAGCTATGTGACATCTTATCAAATTAGTCAACGGAAGGAGTTGATGGAAAACAAAATTATCTGTAAAGAAATTTCATTTAGTTCATATTTGTTTTAAAAAAATGATACAAAATCTTTTTATATGTGTATTGGGATATTTTAATCTGTGTACTGGAATATTTGTCCTGTTAATTGCATCTCTGAAAATACAAAGCTTTGAAATCGTTTCGGTACATAGATATGCCAATAATTCTGGACAGAATACTTTGAGTGATGAGTTGCAGCGGGGAAATTCTGAGGAAAAATGGCTATCTTTATTTTGTTATGGATTGTGTAAAACACTTCAGGGATTTGTTCTTTATCAGTCATTACACATTTATTTCTGTTTGTCTTGTAAATATTTAGATTTTATCGAATCTTTGTAATAATCCGGAGTGAAATGACGTGCCCAGACTGCAAGTTTTGTCTCAGTCTAGTCTCAGTTTCTTTGATTTAGTACAACTTAATCATCAAAAATAGCAATGTCTTGAGTGCCGAACAACCATGACAACGCGGGATTAAACTAGTTCCTTAACGATCCTTTAAGGTTGAGTTAAATCAATTGCGAATTACATTTTTATTGATATTCATCATGGTTGATAAGTTATACTTATTATTATGTGAATTTATTTCTCATCCTCGATTTTATGGAAATTAGGTAAAACATGCCAGAAACAGATTTAAAATCCAGAAAAACTTGGACGTAACCTTTACGTAATAGGTTATATCAACATAACACTCTACATGTGTCCGTTGAATTTGCTTTTGGATCCATTGATATTAGGGCTTTACAACGCATACTGGCCTCTCAATGATACTGCTGATGGTTACTGAAATACATGATGAATCTTTACCAAAGCCATCTTGTAGTTTTGAGTTTGATTTTTCTTCCGTAGTGCGACAGTGTTTTACCTGCGACTAGGATCCTTAAGCTAGCCGGCAGTTTACAGGCGATCATCCCTTGATCCATTTTTTTTTCAAATTACGTTTTGTCGTTTTTCCTTTTCGAAATTGTGGTCATGGAGCTAGTAGTCCACCTGTGTAAGTTTTTATTCGTATGTTTATTATACTATATGGAAACGGGACAGATAAAGGGGAGGTTTCGGTACCCATAAACCAGTTTAATTCTACTGTTAGCGTTTGCTAGTGCCGGTACCAAGATCGGCTGTCCCGAGTTCCTATCGTTGTTAACGTTTGTCTTTTCTTTTGTTTTTTGTGTTTTGTTCTTGTGCACTGCCTTGGTAGATTGTGGCATGTGACTGTGTTTTTGGGCATTGTGGGTGTTTCCTGTTGTCTTTTGTATTCTATTTTTTATTTATATATCTATACACAGATTTTAGATGCAATTTAATGGGACTATCAATGTGCCAGATATTTATTTCAACGATATATTTCCTACAGTGGAAAATACTGTTTATTTCACCGAGTGAAAAATATGAGATTTATTTAATTTAGAAAACTCTGTAAACCACCGCTATCTATATAATAAACCAAATTGCCCAGTTCGATTCATACATGTTCCACTATTTGTTATTGCTCAGTCTATCACTAGTTTTATTATAATTATAATGTATAGTGTTTACAAAACAATTTAAGAATTGGCCCACATAAAATTACAGCAGTAGTTAAATGAAAGCTGTTTACAAGCAACAAATAAATGTTGCACCTTTTAATCAGTCCAAATTAAGCTACAACCGAAAATAATAAATCAATTATAAATGCAGTATAAAGATCACAACATAAACACAACATAAATAACGAGGGCGAAACAAACCCAGCATAATACAAATGACAAAATATATAGCTATAACAGTGTTAACACCTAAAGCAGGTGTATGATCAGATGCCCTGGAACGTATACAGAGCTGCGTACATGATGCGTCTCCTGTCAGCATGCTCTGTCCATGATATTATAATAACATATAGACATTTAGATCAAAGTTATTTTTATCTAAACACAGACAAATGCATACTTTATTATGATGTAATTTTATGTTACAGTAATGTTATTCTAGGTGACACTTCAGTATTGTGTTTGATGGAACATGTTCATTATCTGGTTGACAATTCTTTCTGCAG
Organism: Modiolus philippinarum; assembly: GCA_002080025.1. Lineage (NCBI taxonomy): Eukaryota > Metazoa > Mollusca > Bivalvia > Mytilida > Modiolidae > Modiolus > Modiolus philippinarum. The sequence goes on from MJUU01042492.1 coordinate 161,348, forward strand.
CTAACATCAAATTTGATCAAAACAGAAGATGTTTGTGTTTTAAGCGAAATGCAATATAAAATTCTCAGAGCGTTTTCAAAGTTTCACAAATCAGCGAACTTAATTGAATGCTACAGATACTTGTGTAAAGTTTTTAAAAAATATCCTTTTAGTTTTAATCATTGACATGATAAATTAAAATGCCATTATTTTAAAGACAATGAAAATGTTACAATATTCTATTTAATTTATCTCATTTTATACTATGAGTGCCTCGGTTCTAAATGTCTTTTTATTTCCGTGCCTTGTGGCTGTCTTGTGTCCTTGTTTTGTCTTTGTTTTTCTGTGTTCCTGTTTCTACCATGTCCAAGGACTTTGTTTGTTGTAATCATCACTTCCCTTGTTCCTTCGGTATTTCTACTGCCGTTGTTTTTAACTGGTGCCATCTTTTAAACTTTTGCACAACACATCCATACTCTTCATCAGTAATCCAGTTGCTACTGTCGATTTTGTAGTGTCAATGCCCTTTACCTTGTTCTAAATACTGCTGTTCTTGGTAGATTTATGGTATAAAACTGATTCGTGTTTTGTTCGTCTTTTTAGGCCAATTACTTGTTTTAATGTAAAATAGATAAAATTTAATACATTTTACTGCAGTATTCAATGTGTTATTAAGTTATGTAAAATGTGAATTTGTGTTTGAATGGCATTAATTGAGAATTGAATTTCAAGTGCGTACTTAATGCTACATGAAATAAAAAGTCCGAATGATATCCATGAAAAGCTGAACTTTTTCCGCGACTGTAATGACGGATGGCAGTTGTATTTTCCATCAAGGACTCTTCTTTCCTGTTATATTGTTGATTACATTCGTGTACTTGAAACGAAATTAAATTAGCATATTTGACAAACAAGACATAAACAAGATGTATAAGAATTTGAACATGTTTTTATATTAATTAATCGCTCAATGTTTGCTAAAGACAAACTAAATTTGACCTCGTCATGCTGTGAACATTCATTAATATTCAGGAACTTGAGGAATAGAAGGTTTTTTTTACTGCTGTGTTTTTGAATTGAATTAAGAACTAAAGATCAATACAAGTTTTACGCAATCTAAATTTTTGTAACCATTGCGAATTATGCTTTAAAAGCCTATCGTCTAGTCATTTTTTATGGGGCACGTGCCATAGAAGATACTTTTATCCATATTTCGTTATTTTTTCTCAAACCCAACATGGAAATACAGATATCAATATTCATGTAAATTGAGAAGTTGAGCTGCCCTAGGATACATTTAACTTTTGATCACAAACTTAAATTGAAGGATTCCAATCTTTTTTCAAAATAATTTCAACGATTTATAAAAACAAACTTTTAACGTGTACCGTGGATTTTCAGTGGATTGTGTAGCGGTCAGAAAATGACAATCAGCTATCGGACAAGACTTTCAACACCATATAACTACCATCTGTGTGACGGGTGTCACATGTGAAGCAAGTCATAGTTACCCTTCCGGATCAAATGAAGACACTCCTGTTTTTAGCTCACCTGACCATCACTTGGCGTCCGTCTGCCCGTCCGTCGTCTGTCAACTTTTCACATTTTCATCTTCTCCTCTGAATCCACTGACACACCATGAGCACGGCACAGAAAAGAAAATGAAGACACACATATATATACAAAAATGAACAACACGAACCCAATAAAAAACATGGGTGAGATCAGGTGCATCGATAGAATAAGCATCTCCTGTTTCTTATAAAACAACCGCCGTGTTGAACATGTCTACTCCGGTATTAATGTCAACTTTTTCAACCAAATTCAACCAAACTTTACAGGAATGATGTACTAAAGGTCCTTTACAAAGATTGCTCATTTCGTTCTGATCTGAAAAAAATGAACTATATATGATGTATAGAAGGTCCTTTGCAAAGGTTACTCATTTCAATAGGACAAAACAAACGGTGCTAATGGAGAACATAGCTAAACATTAGACACCATTGGTAAAAAAATGAATGGCATACAAGTATTTTGTGTAAAAAAAAAACATCTTTTTTTTTAGTCATGAATGGCATACAAATATTTTGTCAAGTGAGCGATACAGGCTCAGTAAATGAATGGCATACAAGTATTATGTCAAGTGAGCGATACAGGCTCAGTTACTGAGCCTCCAGAAGTTGTTTGTGTGTGTGTGTGTGTGTGTGTGTGTGGTGTGTGTGTGTGTGTCATTGTATTCTGGATTTACGCTTAAAGGTTGTTGCTTCTGTATTCATTTGAAAAATTCAATTAGCCTAGCCAAATATACTATCTTAGTTCGACATCACTGGTTCTTAAAAAGCGTTACGTTCAGTAATTGGGGTTAAACAATTCAGCACACGATCTTGTATATACTTACTGTCTTGCAGGTCTTTTTTAAGAAAATTAACTCTCAATGTTTCTTTTCTATACCATAAACGCTTAATCAGGAAGAATCATCCAGCCTTGTGTTAGATTCTACAATTAGATAGGAGTCAATGCACAAAGATGTATTGGTGGTCATTCATGTTTTACAAAATCTATCGAAACTTGGGAAATTTTTGAAGCAAGGGCTGTAGATATCAATAAAATGTTAATCTAAAATACTTATAAAATATAGTGTAGTATCTTGAATTACAATCACTCAAATTGACATTAGTTTTGAATACACTGATGATTTCTGGAACAACATTCCAAAAAAGAAAGAAAAGACTCCAATTCAGCAGTTTCTTGTTAAGTGTACAAGAATTTTAGTGATAATTTTAGTCTTTTGAACATTTTGTAATTTTATTAATAAGGGTTGTAAGTCTCGTTCAATGTTTAAACATCCGGGTTATGAAGTTACATTTTAACGAAAATATATGACGTTTCAAACAAAATATTGAGCGTCATTATACTCAACACCATATTTGGTGGGAAACGTTTCAATTATCAATTGAATCGCTAATTCTCAATGTCAAATGACGAGACATACAGATTTTATTAACGATATCTTCTAGGAATAAATACTATAATCTCTAATTTACAATAATCTTGATGTGCAGTTGTTCATTTACATGTAAATGACAATGTCTTTTGGCTATTGAACCATTTGAGAGAAATGCAAGCAGTAAGCCGTTTATATAATTTTCATGCTGAAAAGATGAATTATTATTCAAGAATATTTTTTCTCGTTATACAGTACATCAAAATTATGTTGGTACAGATAGTGATCGTGAACCGTTCATGTTGTCTGTGGTGGTGACGGACGCAAATAATCATAACGTACAACAATACAGGGCAATTTTATGGTGCAAAACCGTAAGTTTTTACAACAGACTAGAGATTCAAAGAATTTTTATCAATTGAGGAATGAACAACACCATATTCCTAATTAGATCTAATATTTGATATCCTTCAATGTAGCTCTGTCGTCAGTTATATTTCGTATTGCCATTCTTCAAACTCTTCTGTAAGTTCCATACACGTGTAAAGCCTTTTGATGACGAATCATCTATCTTGATTCTTTGCTTACATTGCCATTAAAATCAGCTGTGAGTTTTACAACATTTTTTTAGTCTTTTGTGTTTATTCAACATTATCTTCTTTGATGCACAATGTCATTCATCTGATATACGAAGCAGGGGTCAGACAATCTGATTTGGTTACTTTACAAAGGTTTACTGATTGTATTACGTAATATAATTTTGAATAATAGCATTAAAAACCTCCGTTAGCATGTCAGAATGAAATTAATGTAATGAGAATGATTCGTTAATATATGGTACCTGATTTAATGTAATTCAAACCATAATGCAAAAGAATTTGATATATAATATAGATTCATGCATTAATTGTTTTTTGGGGTTTTTTTTTTTTTTTTTTTTTTTTTTTTTTTTGCATAAATCATACGACGTCAGCTACAGCATATAGTAGAAACAATGGCAGTAGAATACCGAGGGAACAAAGGAGTGAAATTTGCAAAAATCGAAGTCCAAAGACATGGCAAAAACAAGAACACAGAAAACAATGACTTCAGACACAAAACAATGACGTTAGACACAACACAACGACGTTAGACACAAAACAATGACGTTAGACACAAAACAATGACGTCAGAGAGATAAAAAGCACAGAAATAGAAATAACAACATTCAAAACAAAGGCACTCACAGTGTGAACTCCAGTGAAACTGAGAGTGACATCAGGTGCTCCGGAATGGGTAAGCATGTCCTGCTCTGTAAACAGCACCCGTAGAAAGAAGGAAACCATGATCCAATGATGTCATAGATAGATAGATAGATAGATAAAACTTTATTTTGATTCGGCATATTATATAAATTTACAACATAAGCTCTAATGAGCTTTTTACCGAATACATAAAACATATAACTAACATTAAAACAACAAAGCATGCACATATAAAACAAAATTAACATCACATAAGACAGGCAATTTACCATAAAAGACAGTTCACAAGATGTAAGACAATGTACATATACCAGATTTAAAACTTAAATAAGATAAGCACATAAAAGCACACATTTAGAGCAAAGCATTAAGCAATAATTAGCACTAAAACATAAAATAAGCGGTGATGCAGAGGTCCACAGACAGCAGCACATATGGCACAGGGTTTCAAGCTGTCTATGGACATCTGCATCAAAGAATCAAATTAAATAAACTATATAGCATAAGCAGAATTAAAAAGGCACCAACAACAAATAACATAACAAAGTACAGAAACAACATACAGACGGCACAGACTCAATAAACGGGGGAAACGATTAAGTTCTAAAAGAGTATCCATCTTCTACCACACATGTTCCACCAATCTTCTTGGTCAAATACTATAATGTTCATAAAAACAATTGTGACACATTGCTCTATTTAAAATACAACATAAATTTTTACCTTGGCAATTAGTCAATAATTAGTGGAGAGGTCACCAATTAACAATGAAAGTATATGGAATAAATGAAAACGAGACAAAGACTCCATAAATACAGAGCTTTGGTCAACAAATGTCTTGACAACTTTTAAAGAAACTATTCTGGTTGTTTGGCAGCCTAGTGTGTACACAATATAGCAATAATCCTAACCATAAATAATCAAATCAAATATTCATTTATGAGAGCAAATGTTGCATTATATAAATAAATTTTAAAGCCTTTTATGAACAAAGTCTAAAACAAACAAAAAAAAACACCTAATATAGAAATAATTATTTTATCGTCTTAGGGTGCAAAGAAGATTTGCTTACCGTACAATGCAAACAAGCCACAGACGGTAAAAGGAATTCTAAGGTAACATTTTTAATTCCAAAAGATTGTTTTTTCGATTAGATCTGTCTGTAAAGAACCTTATTAAACCCTGATCTCCAATGTACTGTCTACCAAACGTCTTTTTCTTTTATTATGATGTAACGAAAACAATGTAATTCAGCCTAATTTGTTTTGGATGATAGAATGTTTTCTACTGTACAGTATTTATTTGATAAGCTGTGATGTTTTCTTGATGAGAAGAGTACATACGACTTTTGTTAGATCAGTGTAATGATCAATCTAATATCTGTTTGTAAATTTATGGTGTTGTTTTTTTAGCCATTTTAATATCAATAAAAAGAAAGAGGTCCAAAGGAAGTATTTGATTTTAAAATTATGGTATTTTATTTTCAGCCATTTTAATATCAATAAAACAGAAAGAGGTCCAAAGGAAATATTTGATTCTGAAATGCAAAAAGAATTACTTGTATTAGAGGAACAAGAGGTAAACAGATCATTATAAAATAAGAATAATAACATGAAATACCTACAATATCTTAAAAACAGTTACATGCCAGAATGTATCAAGAATGGCATAAAAATAACAAAAGACAACTGTAAACAACGATAATTATGAACTCGGCGAAACAGCAAAACGAGCAAAAGGCAGCGGTAGGGTTAAACTGGTTTATGCATTTAGTATTATTACATGAATGGTTAACAACCTTTCGCAGTTATCAGGTACAGTTTTAAGTTCAGTAAGTCCATTTTGTTGATATTAAGTGGAGTGCAAGTCATTAAAGCCAGTGATAGGATGAAAAGGTTTTGGCGGAAACAGACTAACTAGAGCAATTGACCACCTGGAACATATGTACTGCAACTAATTTAGAATATTTTAATTATCACGAAGCTACTTCTAACAATAGAACAGTATAGTCGTATACGAATAGTCTAACAAAGTTTACACAAAGTTAGTTCAAATATAAATGTGACAGCAGAGAGCCAATTTTAAACAGATCGACACAAAAATATAAATTTATAAAAATATCGAATCACAAAAAACAAAAAAAATAAATAAAAATAAAAACAAAAATTGATTAAGAGGACCAAACACTAAACCAAAATCAAAGCCATGATAAAAACCACGAATTGGTCCACATTCTTCGTTTCAAAACAGAATTTTGCAGCTATTATGATATAAATTTATATTTTTTTGCAGGGTTCAGTCAATTTTAAATTTGGAGTGATATATGCCAAAGAAAATCAAAGTTCGGATGATGAATTCTATAGTAATGGTTAGTTGCAGTATTAAATTTTAATGTACTAATACTTATATTATTCCACTGTTAGTAAGATTCTGGATTATTTTAAGCCAGAAGACATATTTAAGTATATACATTTTTTTGTATTTACACTTTACAGAAAAAAGCTTGTTTCTAATGTCGTAGACATATAGATTTGTATATAGTTTACAAGTGTTGTGTGTTTTATGTCAACTTTGTGAGACGATGTTTTTACTGTTTGGTTAATTATCAAAAGTCTTGCCCACATGTATTACTATACGTGTAAAGGAAGGGTGTTTCTGTCACATTGAATAAATCCTTGTGTCTGAATATTGAACACGGGGATTTGCTCCTGGCTTTAGAAAAAAATTGGTTAATATTACGCCTGATACCATATTCGCTCCGTTTTCATTTTTTCTCATTGAAAAACCAAGCTTACAATACTGCTTTTAACATTCTGTTCCTGAATTATTTGTTAAACTCAGCGGTTATCTCAAGAAAGGCACTTTTCATTCCTATATCTTGATAAGTTTACTCGTATTTGATATTTACTATAACTACTTGCACGTAAATAGGAAAGTTCCATGACCTTCACATTTACATTTTAATTTTAAATCCTCCACACAGGCTGCTAGGGACTTCCCATTCAGTTGGATATAACGACAATAAGTATGAGAATGGCAAGTTTTGAAAACACACCCAGCAGGGTTGATTTAAAATGAGAATGTAATGTATGCCTGCATATATGTAGTTATTATTAATTACAAGTTATCGAATCGAGAATTAAAAGTGGCTTTTCTTGAGATGAAAACAGTGCTTTCTCTTTAGCAAATAATTAAAGTAGAGAATGTAAAGACAAATCTTGCAATATTCATATTTAATGGGTAACTTTTTTTTCTGAGGCAGGAAGTCCCGGAGAAAGTCTGTGTGACATTAAATTGAGACAGACAAAATGGTCAGTGACGCACTGAACCTACATAGTCTTTGGAACTATTTACTGATGACGTCACAATAAAACTTTGATTTTCGCTTTTGTTCTGATAAAACGATTATATCCTTGCTACTTAAACAGAAACAAAATTATTTTTCGCCTCGCGTCGGGAAAAAAAGTAGATAAAGATGTATTTTTCCCGTAGCCAGTAAATAATTGTCCAACCTTTGTGTACCTTGTTCCATGTATCAAATATCCCTGTTTTTTTATCTTTTTGTTTCAGCAAGAACCATAAAATAAAATAGTTCTAAATGTTTGTAAATGCAAAAACTTCATTTTTTAATGTGAATTGAGTGCTTATGATTATTTTAGACTTTTTGGTCGCACAAATAAAAATTTGGAACAAAATTGCCAATTTACTTTTGATTACATAGGCTTTAAATACCAATTTTCCAATTTCTGGTTTTTGAAGCCACACAACCCATAATACGTGTACCTATTATGGAGTAAATAATAAGGGTGTTTTTTCCGCAAATTCACGCATGGATTGTTTTCTTTATTTTCAATTTAAAAAGCTTAAGCTTTACTCTTTAACTGGTTTGTTTCTCAACTAAATGACATTTCTTTCACGTTGATCTTCTCTTTATATAACAAAATACCGAAGTTACTTGTTTGAATTATGTCAGCTTCTTTTGCAATTACCAATAGGATCTAAAAGGAGTAATTTTTGGACTTTTCAAATCATTAGGATGTTTAGAACTGAAAAAAATCAATATTGTTAGCCAAAAACTTCAATACATGGCATTTTTAAAATACAATCAACTTTTAACAACTTCAAGACAACCTTGGATCAAAATGCAAAACCAAAAGTTAACCAAAGACAGAGCTTTTCACAAAAGCTTCTCCAGAGTTAAAAAATATAATGAAATCGGTTTTGACCTACTGCTAGACAAATTTGGTTATTTTTCATATATATAGAAAATATTAGTCTGCTTAACTTACATTAAATTTATTGCAATTTAAAAAAAAACATGTAAAAGATGTTAAATGCATACCTTTCAGTGATGTTAAATTGCCTATATATTTCCAAGACGTATTATTTTATAGACTTACTTAGTTCCAAAAAATTACAGTTTCATTACTTTTTCAACAATAAAGTATTTATTCACGTTTTTGTTTGAACTTTTTGTTTCTGATTGAAGAGTGTGACTTGTTACATCTCTGTGTATTTAATCATTATGTATTTTGTTCAAATTTTGCTGAGCAAATGTGCTTCTTTTTGTAGATAAATAGATTACAAAGGTATTGAATTCAAGTATTGCTGGTACAATAACTGTTTATTTGCTCTCTTTTTAGAGGACACAACAGAAAATTTCAACAACTTTCTACATCTAATAGGAAGTACTGTTACATTGAAAGGCTGGGATAAATTCAAAGGAGGATTAGATGTTAAAAGTAAGATGTAATTATATACTTTGATTTATGTTGTTTATCGGAACTTAGTATGATGCCAAACTCAAATGTAAGGTCTAGAACTTTTTAAAAACTGTTGACTACTTTCAATAAGTATTGTTTTAAACGTCCTCAAAGAATATCTGTTTTACTGCAGAAGATCACATATTGACAGACAGATATTATTTCTACAATCACATTTGTTTTTCACGGACATAAATTAAGATATGATTCGCTGGTGAAAGCAATTAATTTTATTAATTTGATACTTCAACTTATAGACGGGTGCCTACATCAAAGGACTTTTATTCCCAGTTTTACCAAACATACCTTAATCAGTTTTTGTTCAATGAATTATGAAATGTCGTTAAATAGGGTAATAAGATGTACTTCTTCATCTATTTGTCTGAAGATAATTCGTTGATAGACGTCCAACAATGCTACATACATGTCTTTGATACATCTATGGATGTGGGATCGCTATCTTACAAAAAATTAACTGGCAAAGAGTTGTTACAACCGCTCTCATCCGTTAAACGCTTCGTGTTTTGTACAATACGATCAACTAACCTATTAGTTTCCTTTAATAACTGTACAGACGGTCTATAGTGTTCCCTTGTTGTCCCGGTATTATATTTGTTCCAGGTTCCGGATATTTGTCTTTAGATCTATTTCCAATATATTATTTACATTGAATAATTCATTAAAATATAGACAATTTATTGTCTTTATATCCAAAACATCTTGTACAATACAACACTAATATCAATGGGAGTGTGAAGTGTTTCTTACCAAAGTAAACAATATCCTTCTAGTGACGTCTGCTTTATTATTATCCGGGTCTCTGACCCGACGTGACAGCCGCTATTTATATGACGACTGTCCCGACCGGGACCGGGACACCGGAAGTAGCCCGACGGCTACAAAACGGGATCATAGAACATAATTACAACAAATAAAACGTATGAATGAGACATGAAATGTATGACGTCAAAATAAAAGAATACACAAATGTGATCCCTTTACAAAAGTAATAGGGTTTTTGAGTCTTGTTCCTTTTTTTCGTACGCGAAACTTCATTCAGTACAAAAATAAAGGACGGTTGGAACAAAAATTTGAAGTTTTAGCGGGAAATGGTTGTGACAGGCCCTGTTGCTTAGCATTAATTTTTTCTCATTATCATATTTTTTTTTATTATTCAATAATATCATCCATTCATTTTAATAAAGATTAGACAGTCAAACCAAACAACAAAGTTACTGCGCTGCCAGTAAGCGATTTTACAGTTCACTTTACAGACAGTCAAACAAGTATTCAAATAGCAATTTCTAATGAGATGATACCTAATATAATCGTAATATTAGGGGTTTTTTGCACGCTTTATTCGGTTTAAGACACCATTTCTTTTGAATTACCTGTACTAGGTTATTACAATTTGAAGTAAACAGTATCCTTAATATTGCACTAAATTTGTCTTTTCACCATTTATATCTCTATGCCTGACAATTGTATTCGGTAATGTTGTTATTAACTTTTCACAAATACGTTTATGTTAACAATCCATTTTATATATAGAATCCACAACAGCATTGAGTCAGAAACCACATTTCTACACTAGAGATAGATATATTTTCTAATTTTTTAACACGAGGCTTGCCGAGCGACTAAAATATTTGAAAATGTAACTGCCGAGAGTGTAGAAATGTCGTTTCTCACGAGATATGGTTATGGATCTCTAATGATTTCAATTAGGTTTTGGACAAAAACATGACCCCCTTTTCTGATGATCCGAAATAAATGTGCTCTTTGAGCGTGACGTCATCAGGCATGGTCTCCTTTTTTCATGACGTCACCATGATGGTCGGAATACGGCAAACATATTTGACGTCATAATTGAATTTCATCCAATCACTTGCCGAGAACAACTTTCTCTCTAGAGAGGAGAAATGTATTTCTCCCACTGTTCAGAAAACGTGTAAAAAGGACAGAAATTAGA
>MJUU01042492.1:186366-224694 GCA_002080025.1 Modiolus philippinarum
TGCCATGTATTTAACTTTTTCTAGAAGGGAAATAAAACATAACCCCTCCTAATATAACAGTCTAGATATTGCATGATTACACTAAATGATGATAATGACTGTCATATAAATTACAATTGACAACTGAGGCATAGACAATTTACTTTTATACTCCAGAACTTAATAAGCGCAGACGGAAGTACCTCTGTAATAAAATGAAATTTGATTTAAAACATGCATATACTTTCATAACGGTTTCATAGTGGTTCTGGATCCTGTCTTTCAAGTTTTGTAATGACATTTTATCATGCAATATTAACAATGGTTTCTGTAATGAAATTGCATGTATTTTTATTGATAAAGTGTCCTATCTTTTCTTTATATTATAATGAAATTATATTTCTAATAGCATTGAAATGCTAGACACTCCTTGCGTTTAACTGAAATCGCAATTATTCTCCTTTTGAATTCTCAGATCTTTAAAAAAAAAGCTTAAGGTTAAATATAAACAATAGTATCATTTTATACTTTTTGGTCAACAAATTCATTTAAAGCTTTAATTGGGTAATAGCTTATTTCGTGACACACACTATAGAATACAGAATACAGAATTTTTATTTGCCAAATCAAGGGCCCACAGGGGGCATATATATTACAATGATTAAAACAGAGCACATACATGTATATTTTACAACAATGATAATAATATATATAAAAAAAAACACATACAAGTAACTTAAAGTACATATTATCAGTTGTGTGTGTCTCTTTTGAGAGGATACTAGTGTGGTCGACAACAACAGAGCAGTAAATATTACTATTTGGTGAATAGAAGTATAAAACAGCAAAGATTACTATTTGGTGAATAGAAGTGTGAGGGAACAGAGAGAATATAATATAAATAAATAAATAAATTGCTGTATGCCATACCTGTGCCTGGTGCAAGAAAGCTAGTGATGTTAGGTCAGTAGCTTTAGAGCAACAGACACCAGGGGTCGATGCCAAATGGAACATACCAGCTACAAGCACTATGTACTACCTGTGACTAATGCAAGTAAGCTAGAATTAAGTAACTTAAATGCAACAGGCANTTCTAATAGCATTGAAATGCTAGACACTCCTTGCGTTTAACTGAAATCGCAATTAATCTCCTTTTGAATTCTCAGATCTTTAAAAAAAAGCTTAAGGTTAAATATAAACAATAGTATCTTTTTATACTTTTTGGTCAACAAATTCATTTAAAGCTTTAATTGGGTAATAGCTTATTTCGTGACACACACTATATGGGACATACTGGCAATTTTGAATTAATGCAATACATGTCATTGATGATAAAAACATATTTTGTTTGAGAAAAATCCAAATTGGACAAAAACCATGGTGACGAAAACTGAAAGATGAAGCTCTTAGTTAATGTCTGATTTTAGATGAAATTCAGGTTTTTAAAATACATATTTCTACATATTTTTTTAGAATAACCTACTGTACAGACGAGCATTCAGTGACGTCATTTATGATAGTCACAGCTCTCGAAAAGAGGAAGCAAGACGCGCAGAATACGTTCGATATGGTCAGGTAGGATCATAAATACCCTTCCATTTTAAAAGAATTACATATTGTAACTTTAAACAATGGTGGTAGAATACCGAAGGAAAAAACCACAAGATTACCTTAATCAAAGCCTAGAGAAAAGGCAAAAACTAGAACAATTGAGGGCGGAAAACCAAAGACACGACATGCCCAAAAAACACATGAACACAACAAATTCAACACTCAAAACTTTAGCACTAACGTATGAACTCTCAAACAGAAAATTGATAGCATGTGCTCCAGAGGGGGTCACAGGTCCTTCCCCATATACAGCACCTGTTTCACAGTAAGTGACGCATATATGATTTAAAAGATCATGTCAGAAAAATATGCCTAGAAAGAAAATAATCGCCAAAATGACAAGAGTAGATAATACACAGTTAATACAATCGCAAGATGTCAAATAATCGTATTTTTTCAATGTTACACACATACATCATTCTAGAAAATTAGGAACACTTCCTTTCACATGCCTTTAGGTAGTCGCCATCTTTGAAAGAAAGACATGACAATTGAAAAAAAGTATTCTCAACCAATAGGACGCAATGAAAGGTTGAAAATAAACAAGAAAAAGTAAAAGGTTCATGCACTTTATTTTGAGGTGCATGCAAATTTAAAATTTGGTAGGAAATGTCCCTTTGTAGGTTTTTCATAGGCTTTGTATACAAATTTATAAGTTCTAAAAATAGAGTGAAGAAGTAATGTCAATTTCTTGAAATTTCTGAAAGCTACCTGCCTTTAAAATATAACATGAAAAGTGGGTGTTTATGGGCAAAATATTTTACAAGTTATGATAAGGAAAAAGACAGAGGAGTCCAAAATCAACGGTGGCACCTACCTTAAATACACCAAGACTGCAAACAAATCGCAGGCTATAGACAAGGAACACTAAGTGTTAAATATAAACAACATAATGAGAAACTTCGATCGGTTACCTCCCTGTACCAAGTTAGTTATATATAGTTAAAAAGGAGATAATTTTTATTTAAATATCAAAAGAAGTTATTGATATGCTAATTAAAATTATCTCCACCGTGAACCATACAAAACTAACTTGGTACAGGAAGATAACCGGCCGAGGTTCCTCATTGAAATTGTTCTTGATAGAACACAACCCTAAATGCTAAACCTGTTATACCCGGAAATGCTATGAAATAAGTATTGAACAGCATATGAATCCACAACAAAGTGAGTTCAGTGAGCCATTATTTTGCGAAATAAGTAGACAGGTTAAAAGAGTGTTCAACTATTACATGCGTCATATCATCATATGAATTGCTACAGTTCAGTACATACCTTCAATCAGAAAATCAATTTATATAATTACAATTTAGAATTATATTGGTTTTATTTTCTCTTTTAGACCTTGAAATTAAAAACAATTTTAAAAGGAGATGCACCAACAAGCACTATCACAACAGGCCTTTTGAAAAGAGAGGTATGTTGTTTGTAAATAATTTAATATGCTGAGGGCATTTCAAATATGGTGAAGAAAGCAGTAGAAGAATACCTTGTGAAAAAACGATATTTTGATTACAGAAATCAAAATAAATCAACAGAAATTGCCAAAAATCACAAAAAATTAAAAGAGGCGAGGCACGAAAATTACTAACACAGCATTCAAAACTTAGGAATTTAAAGGGGGGTCCAAAACATGTGACATCAGGTGTACCTTAAAGCTTTGTACAACACGCTCATCAGAATTTTAGCAAGTCAATCCAGGTTGTAGTCAAAAGTGTAAATCTAAAATCTGTGAATTTGTTAATCTATTTGCGGATTTCCATTTTAAATCTGGAAACGACAGGCTATATATCTTTGGCATCATGAAATATTTAAAAGACGTTATAAACAATGCTGAACACATCCATATCCCTTAAAAGTTCTTGAAACATTGTTTTTATCTTGCAAGTGTTATGAAATAAAAATTTATTTACCGGTGTATACACATGCTGAACAAACAATTGAAATTTTTATAAGGTCAAAGCATTATATTTTTATCTATAACTTGTTAAGCAAAGATACTTTTAAAGGTTTTTTCTACATTAATAGTTTTGAAAGACTGTTTTTTATCATTCTTGGCAGCCACCATTGCAATAATATGAATGTAGCTTGGCTTGATATGTACAAAGATCTTTCTGCTAATAAGCGACTTAGGTATAAATTATTGGTGATTGTTGATGTTGTATCGTGACGCGAAGACGCTCAAAAGAATTTCTTTCAGATATCACGCAAAACTGTTCCTTTGATCCTCTTTATAACTATACATTTTTCATAATTTTGCTCTGTTTAAAAAGTTATTACCTATTTTTTCTGTTATTTATTTGACAATATTATATATCAATACAGCAATAGGCAAATACAATTCTATATTTGCGGTTTCTTAGAAATATTTGTGTACACAAAGTTTATCTCACTGATATTTATGTAGATCTACTAATTGGAAGTAAGCAGTGCAAAAATCTTTTTTACAGCCATGGGAACCACAGGAATGTTTTGTTGATGTCCCGAATCAAATTTATTGTGGTGATTCCTGGGGTAGGTAGAATTACTTTAAGTACAAAATATATAAACAAGTAAAAAACACTTCGTTTTCACCGGGAAATCAAACTTGCATTTTTGACCAAACTATTGCAAATTAAACTAATTGACATTCTGTGGTTTTGCTACAAATAATAGAATGTAATATTTCCAAAACTAAAGCATTAAGTATACCGTGTCGTCGTCATTAAACATGTATAGAGAAATATAGTTCCCGATGCATCTATAGGATTAAGGTTTGTGATTATGTAATAGGAATGTTAATATTTCCTTCCGAAAGGATTATTTGTTATACATTGACTAAAACCGAAGTTATACTACTAAAGCAAACCTCTGTCCTTAGCTGATTTGAATTTCAATTTACAATGTAGATCATATTTTGTTATTTGTTCTCTATCAGTTTTAAAATACATCTGAGTTTATAGTCTTCCAAATGTTAAGGTTTTATTTGCACTGTTGAGACATAAGTTGTCAAAATGGCTATTTTCAGAAAATAAATTTACAGTTACTTCGATACATCATAAAAACTTTTCTCTAAATGAAATATTCATTCACCTATTTCATTGTGGAGATAAAACACAAACCTTTGACTTTTCCCCTTCTTATTTAATGAATTATCGTCTGCTACCATTAATATAAAAGATATTTGACTTCTATTTTAGGTGATAAGCTGGTATTGGCAACTGATGGTGGTGTTCTCGTTTTAGAGGGTATCTATATTTAATGTTTTCTCCAAATTTGTTCCAGACACGAGTTATGTTATACCTTTCACAAAATATGACCAAGTTCTATAAACTTTACTTTTGCGCCAAAAGAGTCTTGTATGAGATCAGATTAAAGATCGGGGTATCTTTCAAAAGTGCAAGAAATTTTTTGTCTTTTCTCGAGTTTAGTGTAGCGAGACGATTTTTGATTCTGAGGGAATGCAAGTTCCCATTTCTTCCATAAAATATACTCTTGGTCATAAATATGGAATATTTTATGTTGAGAATGTTGAGAATGTCTGAGATATTTAAGGGCTGCTTGTTTTCAAAGAAATCATTTTTTCCCTTTAAAAGTCGCTGAAATTATCACTTAAAATATTCTTGTACACAATGGTCATCGAAAACTTGCATGTTTGCAAAAAAATATTTGATTTAAAAAGTGCGCCATTTTCACCAAAAATTGGTTTTCAAAACGGGTTGAAGGAGTGGTCTGAGAGATTCGTAGAATCGGAGACTTTCGTACTTTGTTTACAGCAAAATATTTTACTTTCATCATAATTTTTTGTACATAATGCTTCCAAACTTCAAATTTTTGCTCAGAAAAAAAGAATATTCCATATTTACGACCAAGAGTATATATCAAGAAACATCTGGAAACCTATACTGTGTCAGTAACTCTGTCGCCATTTGAATGTACTTGACATTGTGACGTCTAGTCTTTTATGACGTGAAGTCATGGTAATGATTATTTTATCACAAAAATGAACATTTATTGTTGGCCATTTTCCCGTGTAAGATGAGTTTGCGTGCATCGAACTCGCATGGGTCTTGTTCCACTGTAAACCACCATTTACGGAAGAAAAATGCTATTACAATATAAAAGTTATATAAATTGGTCAACTTACAACCTACATTGTCGATTGTTTATTATCCGTATTTTTTATATATATAATGAATTGTAATTTATTATTAGTATAATGAATAAGGAAATGAAACAGTCATAAAAAAAACAAAACAGCAATATATTAGTTTGATAAAGAATCATCATCGATACGAAATATGAAAAAGTACATTCTACATTTAATATTATATGTTATTCGGGAATCTTCACAGGGGATACGGGTTCATATTCCCTGTCAGTGTTTTATATCCCCTGAGCCGCCAGGCGAAGGGGATATAGGGCACAGACAGGGAATATAAACCCGTATCCCATATGAATCCCGAATAACTTTTATATTCTGCTAGAAGTGCTATAATTTTTCTATTAAAAACATTTAAAAATTGTGATTTTGCTACTACGGGGATACGGTCTCATATCTCCTGTCAAGGTAACCAATCAAATTGCAGGATTTACCTGGATATTTCACTTCAGCAGAATAAAGTATCTTATCATCGGCCTATATGGGAATATATTTTCTGCCTTTAACAGTTTGTTAAGAAAACTCACGATATATATCACTTGATTTTACTTTGTAGAAGGAGCTGCTTCGCGGATATTGTTTGATAAGAAAATACCGATTAAACAATTAGATGTTGTTGAAGACCACGGTTTACTTATATATAGAGCAGACAAAGGTAGCTTATGTTAATGAAGTTATTGGTTTCATGCAATTAACACAAAGCAAATGAATTGACAATTACTTTCTAAAATAGCTACAAATGAAAAAGTTGAAAAAATGTGTCTCAAAATCTAGATGAATTGCAATTCCGTCAGAAACTTCACAGCTGTTGTCCACATGAACATGCAAAAAAACAATGAGACCATTTGGTTCACAACGATAAGTGGTTAGTGCATTGTTGTCATGGAACAATATTCCTAAAGTTTTCTATAATTTAATTGACAGAAATTGAACTTCTTGATGTTTGTTTATTTATTTCATATTTACCTTCAGGGGTCACGATTTTAATCTTAATATGTATAGAACAATATATCACGTCATTGTATTTATTGCATGACAGATCTTTATACATGTTTAGTAACATAAAAGTACGGTGAAATTGAAGTACACAAAAATTGCAAGTATTCGTGCATATTTCATCTGCGTAACGTAGTAATTTTTCTCCACTAACTAGCAAATATGGATATTTTATGGATAAAAGTACATTGTTTCATTCAGTATTTTGTTTGTGGGAAGCTGTTTAATTTGAAGCTAATTTATAGCTGTATAAGTGTCTACATCTCAAATCATAATTAAGTACTTTCTATATTATATTGAATATTTCTGTGATAAATTCCCCTAGAGAATGACTTGATTGCTTATCGATATTTATAAAGTGCCACCCTATTAAATAACTCATATGTTACAAAAACTCATTCAACAACTGAACACCTGTCAATCTCTTTCCCTTAGATTTCTAGAAACATTATCAGAAATAATTGTTCAGACTGCACTTGCGAGACATACTTTAACTGAATGGTCAACTAAAGAAAATAATTGCAGTGACTTCAGTATCAAATTAGTTTAAAACACAAATTGTTGCAAGGTCTATTTCTAGATCTGCTTTCTAGGATCCATTCTTGAATTATCATTAGCTGATGAAGGTAAAGAATGTTTTACACAATCGGATCGCTGTAGCTTTTTTTCGATAAGTACGTTCATTGTTTGAATTATTATATGCGTGTGTATCACAGTATGATATTTTGTTGAATAACAGGACACATTCCAGACGCAAAGAAAAAGCCAACGAATTTTTGTAAATAACACATTGATTGATG
The DNA here is from genome assembly GCA_002080025.1 of Modiolus philippinarum. NCBI lineage: Eukaryota > Metazoa > Mollusca > Bivalvia > Mytilida > Modiolidae > Modiolus > Modiolus philippinarum. The sequence continues at coordinate 193,894 of MJUU01042492.1, forward strand.
TCATGTTCTCAAGAATTTGTCTAAAATTTCCGACAGTACTGATAGGCAGGAAATTATCCTGGGGAATTATTTTCAATTTTCTTGGTTAAGGAATAATTACTCCTTCGATATTACATTGTTGTTGTATGACAGACATTCCGGATCCTCTGTCAATTTAATATCATTGTCTACAGAGACAAATTATCATTTACAAATTATGAAATATCAAAACATCTGCTTTACTTTTTTTTCATTTTCTTAACTACAGGGAAAGACGGGAATATAGCCGTATTCAGACTTGCAGACTTCGAAGGTGAAAGCAACGAAAACTTAATTCGGGGACGTGCTGAGTGCAAAGAACACATAATAGAAAAGACTAAAGGTGGAAATATTATTATTTAAAAAAATGATTTTTAAATGCAAACATAACGAAAAATTGATTTTATTTTCTTTGTGGAAAGGCAGATAATGAAGAGGGTAATAAAATCGGATCGCATTAATTTAGAGCCTCAAAACCTCGTGGTGACTTCAAAATGAAGAACAACCATTTGCTTAATCATACCTGTTATCTATAGGGATTTTGTTTCATGTACATTTAGTCGATAACCCTTTATTTGTTCATGTATAATTGTACAAATTCTTTTATATTATGCTATAGATTTCAAACGTCAGTGTAAAAGTTTTACGACTAGTCATTTTTTTGCAATGTAAAAAGCAACGTCGGCATTTTAGTATGGAGAAGATATTGGTCAACATACATGTAATAAAATTGCAGCAATGTTAAGGTGTCTCAGTGGTATTATTCCACCATTTTTGTTTAATATTTGTTCATTTAGGTTTCATCCATTAAGATATTTTACAAAATAGTTATCTAGAATGTAAAGAAAGTTCCAAAGTATTTAAAAGTTCATTCCTTGTCTTTTACAACATTATCGTTACAAAAAGGTAACCTAAAACACATGTGCTTTAAAATAATGCAAGGGAAATAATTTGATAAAACAATTTCGTATAGATATCACGAGAGAAATTAACATTTTGCCATTTATTTCTCTTATTTCAACGGTGACTCCAAATTTTTATTTTTCATATGTAAATGATATAATGATCTCAAAACACATGCCAGGTATGAACAAAATCTATAATTGATTTTTAAAGCTATCTTCTCATATAATCATTTTCCCTATATTTCTATGTAAAATCCTTAAATTTTGAATTTCCATTTTTGCACTAAATGCACGGTGACCTCCCAATTTTATTTTATATTCTTAACAATAATTCAATTATGTTTCTACACAGAAAATTCTACAAAATTCTAAAATAGGAAAATAATACCCTGCGGTCACCTTTTGCACACATTGTCTTGCATCGAATAATATTCATGTGTGTATAGTTATCGGTATTTTTAATTCACGTCAAGCGATAATAGGTCTTTAGTTAAAGAAAAACCAGTAACCTTTATCAAATAGTGTCTTTCTCCTTCTGAGATTAAAAGAATCTAACACCAGTGAAAGTTCAAGACAAGAAAATCTCAAACACCTACGGGTAATATTTCTAGTCTCGAACGAAGCTTGCTGAGTCCGAGATGATTGAAATCTTACCCAAGAGTGTCTTCGATTCTTTTGTCTCGCACTTTCATTAGTGTTTGATTTTATTTCTCACTGTATTCTCTCTGAAATTTATTAAAATCCACATTGTAATGTCGTCCCCATTCGGTTGCTTACACAATGAGTCACGTCCCTTTTGATAACGTAATAAAAATCGTAAAGTATACCCGAGCGCGCCATATTTTCAAAGTTTTTTTTCATATTTAACCGTGAAGTTTTACTTCAAATGATATTTATAGCAGTTATTTAACACATAGACTAAATATACGTATGGCCATCAGTGTGATTTACTAAGTAAAGAATTCCAAATATTGCTTGAAATGTTTTACCGGGAAAATCGCGTGTGAGGTGTCTTGTACCCCTAGGTACAAGACAAGGAAATATCACACCACTAAGAATAGGAACTGTTGTTTCTGAAAAGTGAGAATCCCCTTTCCACAACCCCGTCCGTTCTATGAATTAACGTTCCAACATTCATCAGTAGGTGAGTTCCCTTCTAATCTTTTCCATGATGCCCTGTTCTTATAGTTTAACTTTCAATCCCCTCTGTTCTGATTTTAGAATTCTCTATTAATCTGCCATCGTTGTAAGAGTTAAATTTCAACCGTCCGCCATTCTAAGAGTCCCCCTCTCATACTCCACCATTTAAAGATTTGTCTATCTATTTTCCTCCAGTCTCAGTCTTTTCCATCCTCTTCTATTGTAAAAGATCCATTTCTGTCTTCTATCATTCTTTAAGTTCCCTTTCTATATCCCTCCGTTCTAAGAGTTCTCATATCACACTACTCCATTTTAAAAGTCCCCTTTCCATTTTCTCCCGTTCTAAAGTTCGATTTCTGTCCTTCTCTTCTCTATTCTAAGAATTCTCTGTCAATCCTCCATCGTTTTAAGAGTTCTATTTCCATCCTCCTCTATTCTATTCTAAGACCTGTCCGTCAATCTTCCACTGTTTTAAGAGTGCCATTCCCATCCTCAACTGCTCTAACAGTACCATTTGAATCCTCCTCTGTTCTGAAAGATCCCTTTCTATCCTCCGTCGTTTTAAAAGTTCCGGTTCTATCCTCTGTTCTAGCGTTTCTATCCTTCAACGTTCCCAGAATTCCCTTTTCATGCTTATCCATTGTAATGGAACCATTTTTATTCTGCTCTGTTATTAGAGTCCCCTTACAATCCTCCTCTGATCAAAGAAAAATATCAGAATATTCAATAACTTCTCAAAACATGATTGTAAACTTCAGCTTTTTTAAACACGTTGATAGAAATAATTATTTTGTGTAGATATGGAAGCTCAAGTTACACATTCATGATGGGAAAATATATTTTGTGAAGATAGGCCAATATGGATAAATATGTAGTTAGTAAAACAAATTCTTCGTGGCCTACAAATAGTAAAAATATGGTGACAACTTGTATTATTTTCTTTTTTGCTCTCAAATTATTTTATCTAAAAAATGTTTTTGTTATTGTACAAAAATGTGATTTATCTTATTTTAGGTTGCCATCTTTATGCCCTTTCTCGGCCATGTTCCACTTATCTGCGGATGGTTGTTGCAATACAGAAGAGGTTGTTATTATTTACATTGAAACATTCTGCTGCCTGGTCGTCGTGGTGTCCAACAATGGACATTGAAGCTCTGACGGAATTCACTTTTGTAAGGGTAGGTTCACTACTCGATATAATTTAATACACTTTTCGACACAAAATCAATAAAGCAACCTTGTGCTTAATTAGAATACCGTTGAGTAGATTAAGTAAAAACCGAATCGTCAGTCTAAAACGAACACTCCAATGAGAATGGCAACATCGGAAAAACAAAGAAACATTAAATGAGCACGGCACAGAAGAGAAAATGAAGACACATAAATACTTTTTTTTATTATACAAAAATGAACAATAAGGACTCAATAAAATCTATAGGTGAGATCAGATGCACCGGTAAATTAAGTTTCTCCTACTTCTTATAAGACACCCGCCGCGTTGAAAATGACAACTCCGGTAGTAAAGTCAAATCCGGCAGAGCAAAAACAAACTTAGTGGCAAAGAGAAAGATCTGTTGTCATCTGGGAAACAGATGTCCCATGGTAGTTCACAAGATCGTGATGTCAGTAGTGAAACTTCTGTATTGATGACTTCAAGTTAAGGTGGAACGATGGTATTCCGCCATTTTGGTTTGATAGGTATTTTTCATTAAAGAAATATACACACATTTTAAAATATGGACAAAGTTTTGGAATATTTCGCTTAAAACTCAAATAATGGGCCCATTTCTCTAACTCTTGCGTTCATTTTAGACAAAAAATTTAGAATAGTATTTTTTTTATACTGTAAAATTCTTTGAAACGAAAATTTAAACAAGAGAGGTAATTTCAAAAAATATTTTACAAAGAAATCACTGTGAAAATTTTGATTTTGTGAAATAATTACATAATAAGGTTAGTGATCCCCATTTTTCTTTTTGTTTTTAGAAAGTTCAATACAGGGGCTAGCAGTATATAAAATTAATCAAAATTCTCATGGATGTAACTTGAATAATTTTTTTAAAAATGATAATTTTCCTTAACATTTCAACTAAAAATTCCCTTTTTTCAATGACAGATTGTGAGCTTATATGGTCCGTTACCCCAAAGATTTATTTTATTTTTTGGAAGTTCAATTTTTAAAATTAAATCCTGCAAACTATTGAAAAATTCTGATGGATTTCTCTTAGTCGCCCGAGCCACTTTAAGGGTAACATAATCGTATGATATTAAATATGAATAAAAATTTATTTATTATGATGTTACTTTTTTTTTGAAATATGTAGTTTTATTCCGAGGAGTTTCAACACCAAAATTATATTTTGACCGTGCTCTGGACATTAGATGAATTATACTACCATTAAAAAGCATCCTTCCTCTAGTTTCATTAATTGTAAAAAATATATGACCAAAATATGTACACTGGACGTCATATAAAATAATCAAAGATTAAATGAAACCAGTTTAGATAACTGAAAGTACCCATTCTTTAATATTGCCGTCTACAGTTTGTCAAAAATCTCATCGCAATGCCGGATTATTGTGATTTTATCAATATTTGATATATAATTACAGGAACTGCCATGTTTTGAAGTGCCTCAACTGATAACATTGATTGATGGGAATAAAGAAGACAATCAGATATGTGTTGGATATAAGAACCAGTTTGATCTAATCAACGAGAAAAATGGCGACACATTACAATTATTTAACATAGAAGCTAATAAGGTATTCATGATTTTTGCAAGATAGGCGTGCAGCAAAACTTTCTAATTAAATTTCCTTTTGTGTTGCATGAATGACAATTAATATTTTGTCGGATGAAATAATATATGCACTATACTGATCTGATAAGGCAACTTACACCATCAACAACCAATCTGAATATGTGCACATAAGCGTCTCCAGTTAGAAAATTTTGACACTTAAGTAGTATATCCCTCGTATAAGCTCTGTCCTTTGATTTTAGCTCTCAGTTTAGATCTTTTCGATTATTCGTTTTCTGTCAGCTTTTCTACATCTTTCGATTTCTGGATTTCCGATTTTTTTTTTATTTAATATGCATTGAACAGACATAAAAGCTGTCTAATGGCTATATGACGAAAGTAAATTACTGATCTCTCCCTGTAATTGGACTTTTGTTGTCACTTTTATTTACAGTTATTTCGGTATTATGTTATCTCCTATGGGTGTATTACCTGTCATATGTGAAATATTGAGTTAACCGGAAGAGTTATATTTTGGCAGATTTTTTTTCTCAACATTCTTCCGTGATTAATGATATGGTATAGACCCTGACACGATAACTGCAGTTCTGAATTTTGCAAATACGCTCATATGCCTTTCAGTGGGTAAAATGCAACGTCATAGTATATTTGACGTCTTGTTTAATTATCCTACGACTTTATTTTCGCTGGAACTGTCTCTATTTTCCATTCAAAATCGTAAGAATGCAGTTATCGTGAAAGTGTCTATAGGTCAAAATAAATACATTTCGAGGATACCATTTGTTTATTAGGAATGGGAATTAACCCTGATTACCTAATCTAAATGTTGTGTATAGATGAAAATAAAAACTACGATATATAGAATCCATAACTGCTTAGAGTGAGAAACGACATTTCTGAACGCGAGGCTTGCCGAGCGTTTAAAATATTTTAAAATTTAATTGAGAGTGTAGAATTGCCGTTCCTCACGAGATTCGGTTGTGGATTTTATTTCTCTGATGATTTCAAGGAGATTTTGGAGAAAGAAATTACCCTCTGACAAATTGAATAAATGTGTTCTTTGAGCGTGACGTCATCAGGCGTGGTCGTTTTTTTTTCATAACGGTACTATGGTAAAGTTGGAAAACGGAAAATATATTTGACGTCATAATTGAATTTCATCCAATTACTTGCCGAGAACAACATTCTCTCTAAACATGAGAAACGATTTCTCTCACTGTTCAGTAAACTTGAAAACATGACAGAAATTAGAGAAAAATGTTTTTGTCGCTCTGTTTTGTAGCACATGACTTTGCACTAAACTGCGGTTTTTTACATATTTAGGTCAACTTGGTGTCTTCTCTCGATATATATGAGGATGAAGAAGTGGAACTGCTATTAAGTTACAATTGTAAGATTTGGTTGACAATATTATATTTAAATATATGAAATATCAGTAGTATTTTGATACAGGAAATACATGTTGTTTAGGACTTTTTTGTTATCATTTTTATTTACTTAATTCACCAATTGCTCGTTTCACTGGCATCTGTTGTAAGTTAATTTATTTCGGCTTCAAAATAGAAAGTTATCTTTTTTCATCCTGAAATTACATAAATTGCTGAATTGGTCATCAAATGAATCGCCATTTACTGCAATTGTGGTCTTTTGTGTTAAAAATTACTAAAAGGGGAAATGTATGAGAAACAACACCAAACAATAGAGAGAACTATTAAGCTATGGGACAACGTTTGTTTTAAAAGCATGATGAGGCGAAGGGCTCAACTAGTGATCCTGGGCACAGATTTAAGGACAATAAATTATGTTGTACATCAACAGAACACTTGTTCAATTTCACCATTTGAAATTGTAAATTCAACAAATTTACATAATGAGTATAGCAATCCGTAGTTGGATATTGTTTAACAAGACAACACTGAAATTGCAGCCAATTTTAGCTCGGCAGATATATTTTCCAATGTTTCGTCATTGAAGATTGTAATCGTAAATTTGAAGGTCCAGAAGAAAAACACTTGAAGTAGAAGATAGGGAGTGTGCATATTAAACTCTATGTTTTGTTTCAGCTAGTTACAGTCTCAGCTTTGCATCCAAATATTTTGGTCAAATGCCTTGAATGAGCAATTGGAAACTTCATTCTATAAATATGAACTTTTGGAGCTGAGAACAAGTATACTGTATAGACACAATCCCTCCAATAACCAGAATATGGTCATTTAAGAATCATGTCCAGTATTTTTTCTGATGCAAACATATGATTGTAACATTAATAATTTTCACCCACTAAATCGGATAAAGATTTGATTTGTGTTAACTAAAGGGGAAGCCATTTAAATTAAATGTTTGAAATTGGTATATTAGTATGCATTTGTACCCAAAATTATCTATATATGTCAAAATATTTGCTTATGATTCAATTTACACAATGTACAAATTGTATATGGAATGATTTTCTTTCAAGATGACAGCCATTTCCAAAAGCTCTCTGAAGACATTTCCTATGACTTTGACTTTCACTGGAACTCTGAACCAAACTCAATAGGTAAGACAATTTTTTTCTACGTCCGTAGTTTCTGTAATTCTTAGTAGATAATGCTAAGAAATGCCATAACATTTGATGTTTATCTCCCAGTTGATTCGTTACACGAGAGCTAGCACAAGATTTATTATCTCCATGACCGCTTTATTAATCAAGGATTCGTTTAAATGTTGTTTTGTCTATTGGTTTGTCAGTTTGGAGGACTTGTTTTTCAACATACCATTGGAATTCCAATCGGCACAAACTGTGCACCTCTTTTAGCCGATCTGTTTCTCCATCCTTATGAGGCTGAATTCAATGAAGGGCGTCTTCAAAATAAAGACAAAAAACTGGCAAAGTCCTTTAATTTCAGCCTCCGTTATATAGATGATATTTTATCACTAAACAACCCTCGCTTTGGTGATTTTTTTCATCTTATTTATCAAAAAAGAGCTTGAAATTAAGGATACTACAGATACTTCCACATCGGCCTCGTTCCTTGACCTTCATCTTGAAATTGACAACAGAAGTACATTACAAACTAGCCTGTATGACAAACGCGATGACTTCAGTTTTCCAATAGTCAACTTCCCTTTTCTTTGTAGCAACATTCCAAAAGCACCAGCATATGGAGTTTACATCTCACAACTCATTCGCTACTCAAGGGTTTGTGGTCGTGAGGGTGACTTCCTTGATAGAGCTCAGTTGCTTACAAATAGACTACTTAAGCAAGGGTACGCTACCAAAAACTTAAAGTCATCACTACAGAAGTTTTACGGTCGACATCACGATCTTGTGGATCTTTATTGGATATCTGTTTCCCAGATGACAACAGAACTAAAGTTTGTTTTTCCTCTATCGGATTTGACTTTACTACCGGATTTGACATGTTCAACACGGCGGGTGTCTTATAAGAAGCAGGAGATGCTTACTCTACCGGTACACCTGATCTCGACTATGGTTTTTATTGGGTCCTTTTTGTTCATCTGTATGTGTGTCTTCATTTTTATACCCCCACTCGATAGAGTGTGGGGTATACTGGATTCACCTTGTCCGTCCGTTCGTCCGAAAAAGTGAAAACGTGTATTTTTCGTGTATTTTTCTCAGCCTCTATGAGAGGGATTTATTTCAAAATTGGTAGGCAGCCTCTATATGATTAGTTGTAAGGAGCGTCCTATTTTGAGTCCTGTCAGATGTGTTCCTATTTGACGAAATGAGGAAATGTGGACTTAGTTACGAAATGTAGGGAAAACATGAATTTTTCGTCGCATTTTTCTCAGCCTCTACGAGAAGGATGCATTTCAAAATTGGTATGCAGCCTCTATTTGCTTAGTTGTAAGGAACGTCCTATTTTGAGGCCGTCAGATGTGCACTTCCTGTTTGACGAAATGTGGACTTAGTTACAAAATGTAGGGAAAAGATTTCACCATTTGAAATTGTAAATTCAACAAATTTACATAATGAGTATAGCAATCCGTAGTTGGATATTGTTTAACAAGACAACACTGAAATTGCAGCCAATTTTAGCTCGGCAGATATATTTTCCAATGTTTCGTCATTGAAGATTGAAGGTATGCAGCCTCTATTTGCTTAGTTGTAAGGAACGTCCTATTTTGAGGCCGTCAGATGTGCACTTCCTGTTTGACGAAATGTGGACTTAGTTACAAAATGTAGGGAAAAGATGAATTTTCCGTCGCATTTTTCTCAGCTTCTACAAGAGGGATTCATTTCAAAATTGGTATGCAGCCTCTATATGGATAGTTGTAAGGAACGTCCTATTTTGAGTCACGTCAGATGTGTACTTCCTGTTTGATGAAACCTGGACTTGAGTTACGAAATGTAGTAAAAACCAGGATTCAATGAGTTGGGGTATACTTGGTTGCCATTCGGCAACAGTTCTTGTTCTTTTTGTCCCGTACTTAAGCGGTGTCCTTGTTTCTTAGTGTGTCCGATGTTGCCATTGCCCATGGAGTGTTCGTTCTTTTGATTGACGGTTCGGTTCTCACTTACTTTCTTTTGTCGGGCAACGGATGGCAGTCTTTGTTAGAGTACTTTGCCGGATATGTTATATTTATTGACGACCCCCTATCCATGACAAAAAGGATGTAAAACGGTGGATATATGGATGTTGTGTTGTTCAACATTTAGCAAGTGAATTCCGCTCAAACCGATGCTAGGGGCTGTCTTGAACTTACTAGGAGGTAAATAAGTGTTTGCTCTTTATTGTAGGCCTCCTAGTGACTTCAAGATGAAAAACAATAATGAAAGCGTTGTTCCATATGCTTAATCTTACTATGTATTTAAATGGATTTTGATCCATGTACATTTATTCCATATCCCTTTATTTGTTCAATCAAAAAATTCCGTCTCATACGATCATTAGAAAAGTTCTTAAATAGATATCAGTCCTTGGTTAAAAATTTTTAAATTTCGGTCCGAACTCTGATTCAAGATCCTTTTTTTACTTAGTTCTGGAATGATCATTTCGTTTAACTGTATACGACCTTACAATAGAAACTGTTGTTGAGTTGCTAAATGACACTACCGCAATGAAGAAGGAGGTTATGCATGTCATAAACCCGGTTTACACCACCGTGCCTGTACCAAGTCAGGACCATGGCGGTCTACAATTTTTCCCGTAGTTTTCATTTTGTCTCATGGAATCGGCTTTTGGGAACTCTGTTTGGTAGTTTTGTTATGTCCCCCATTCACAAATATTATATTCATCATTCTTCTTGTTGAAATTGTATCATGTCTATGTAAAATTGTACATAAGAGCGTACAAAAATTGTAATTTCTATTGATTCAAAGCTACCTTTACGTGGTGTTTCAAAAGCATATAATAGATACATCTTGAATAATACAAACAAATTAAAAGTATCATCCCCACCATAGACCAAGTTATTATTTTGAATGACCTGGATGACAGGTACTTTTCTCTTAAGAAAGTCTATGTTATTTTCCGTTTGCAATCATTATGGGTAATTGTATTTTGTGAGACTAAGGTGAAAATTTTAAGAGTACTTGATTTGACATAACCGGTTTTGACATAACCCTGGAATGTTTCACTAACAGTGACAGGTAATATTTATGGAGCAGGACGTACTTACCCTTCCGGAAAACATGATGTCTCTCTCGGATTTATTATGGTTCACATTCTTATAACTTTTGGTTTGAGCGTAGTGTTTGAAATTTTATTTGCCGATGATGTCTTTTGTCTCTTAGCTTTGATCTTTTGCAATTTACATGCTTTATGGAATTTGTATCATCCAACTCATTCGCTACTCAAGCGCCTCCGGTCGATAAAGTTCGGTTGTTTGCAAATAGGCTACTTTAGGATGTATTCTGCTCATGTTTCGGTCTCGTTGAAATCTCGCTTGTGAATAACTTAATAATCATTCATATTTTATGTTCAAAAGCATTGAATTTACAAAATATATGTTGATCTTTAAATTGTGTCAAAAAATTATTCATTTCTATATATAAGTAGTTTCAGAGAAATCAAAAACTGAAGATTTATGCCCTAATTGGCTGATGGATTTGTGTCAAATTTTCACAAAATAAGGTGTGGGTTAGAAAAAAGCCATTTTATGACACAAATATGCACTTCAGATTTATTTTTGCTTGTTCAAATATAGTGTCATATATTCTTGCAATAAAAAATCACAAAGCAATTGAAGTTGAAACCATAACCTGTTCAAAATTTAGAAAATCTACATTTTTTAGGGAAATCTGGAAATGCTGAAATTTCCCCTAAAATGCATGAAAATGGGACAAAACTTTCTTATATCAACACCAACATATGAATTTTGGGAGTTGAATTTGTTCATTCCTTCTCTTTACAGCTTTTCTGAAAGTATGAGAAAAAGTTAAATACTCTAAGCTAGATTTTTCCATGAAAATAGTAAAAAAATGGGCAAAAATACATAAAAATGAGCAAAAGTGTTAAAATCGGCCACGTTCAAACATCTGTAGCAAAATAATTTGCACAGCAACCTATTAATTCTTCTGCATACATTGATTTTATGAGGTAAGAACATTGCAAAAATCAAGGTTGGAAAAAAAGTTTAATACTTTAAAATTTTGGCTCCTCAGAAGCGTACATCCTTAAGCAAGGGTATGCTACCCCTAACTTGAAGTCATCACTACAGAAATTTTAAGCTCTCCTTCACGATTTTGTGGATCGCTATTGGAGACCCTTCTCCTAGATGACAACAGATCTTTCTCTTTACCACTAAAGTTTGTTTTTCCTCTACAGGATTTGATGTTACTACCGGAGTTGACATGTTCGACACAGCGGATGGCTAATAAGAAGCAGGACACGATTCCTCTACCGGTGCATATGATTTCACCCATGGTTCTTTATTGGGTCATTTATTTTGTATGTGTGTCCGTCTGCATTTTTCTTTTCTGTGCCGTGATCATGTTGTTTCTATTTCTTCGTTTTTCTGATGTTGCCATTGCCCTTGGATTGTTTGTTTGGACTGACGGTTCGGTTCTCACTGACTGGAATACTTTAACATTTTGCTACTGTTATTTATTTAATTTTCTTCATGTAATATTATATCAGTTCTTCATTTAAACTATTTTTTACAGATTTTTTTTAAATTTCGTGTAAACAAGGAAATATAAATCTTCTTATTTAATTTTGAATATTTTCAAATTACAAACACAGGATAACAGTAAACACCTACAAATGCTGAAAGCTACAATAACATCCCACAATTCACAAGCGAACACTAATGAAGAAAATAACGATAAGATCTCGGAATAGCCGGACTTGGTATCGGCATTAGCAAATCCAGCCGTACAGTTAAACCAGTTTATGGGTACCCAAACCTCTCCTTTCTCTATCCCGTTTCTCTATTGTATAATAAACATACTAATAAAACCAAATACAAGTAGACTGCTAACTCTATGACTACTATCTTTGAAAAAGAAAATCGTAATTTTGAAAGAATTTTGACAACGTTGTTCTTAACACTATGTATTGCTGGATATCTTGCAGATGACAAAATGACAAAGTGACAAAGTGGCATTATATTCCATGAATAACTAAATACCGAAGTTACTGTGAATTAATTTTCTGAAGCAGTACAACAACAAATAAAAACTGAAGCAAAAGGGTACGAAGGCAAAAATCTTGAATCGAAATTCCATAAAACGGCAATCAATCAAGATACAAAAAGAGACAATATGACAAAGACAAAAAGCAAAGGCGCTACAAAACGGAGGCACAAAAAAGTGAGGATACCACAAAAAACTAAGAGGCATCATCGCATTCTCCATGATCTTTTTCACACTTATCTCTCGTAAAAAAGCGTCGGTGATTCTAGTGGCAATTGCAAAATAATAAAATACTTTGCTAGTGTTATTAGTAGCTCGTTCAATAGAACCAAATGTTACAAATGAAAATATATCATGATATTAACAATAATGCTTTTCTCGCTATAAATTTCAATATATAGGAGTATTACTTTTTTTTACAGTTTGTGCCTTTCCTTATATCCTTGCATTTACGCCTGATACAATAGAAATTAGACTAATTATAAATGGGAATTTAGTACATACTATGACAATGCCTAACCTCAGCCTTATAACATCTAAGGTAAGTCAGATAGATAGAAATTAGTTGCTGTGATAAGTACCGTTCTTGTCCTATATAGCATCAGTGATTTCCGTCTGAGGTTAACAATTCTTTCTTTTGTTTGAAATCATGATTCATGATTCCCATACATTTCCGTCTCCGTATGATTTATAGAATGGAATATTGTTTGTGTTTCTATTATGAAAAACCACAGTGTTTTTCATTGCTTTGGGTTTCAACAATTTTTATTATTATCCAAGTCACTTCAGTCAAGTGTAAGGGGACTAACTCCAATTTATCTAACAAGCTGATTTGAGGATAATAATCCTTAGATGAAACATATCAGTGCGCCATTCTGTTTAAAGTGCTGCATTTCCAAAGTTATCAATCAAAGTTTGTCCCAATAATTCTTAACAAATTTAAGATATTCATGTTTTGCCTTTATATAATTTTTGTGTCTTTACAAAAGGCACTAACACTAATAAGTTTTGCGATCGTGTTCTTGGCTTACATTTATCAAATTATTTAACAAGTTTTTCTACATATGTATATCGTCATATCCTTTTATTCGAAAGTAGTCAGCCGTTTTCAAACTAATGTTGTCAAAAAAAGTTGCATTAACGTTTTATACTGTATTCACTCAACACTTGTTTTGAAGACAATACATGTACTTTAGCCTGAAAAGTATGTATATCCCTCCTCGTCTTTAATTACATTAATAGCTTATTAAGAAATGCATAATTTGGAAACATATTTACAAACATATAAAGTACAATATGAAATAAAATATACTAAATCATACGACTCTATACGTATATTTAACCTTTTTTATATTGTTGATTGGGAACCATGTAATCATTTGGCCAATTTTCTCAGTATAAGTGACTTTTTTATAAATGGAACAACACATTGCAACATTACTGGAAGGTTGACAAAGAAAGTATTGTGTCTACTATATCTGATTGTTGACCACTATCGCTAATGAATGATAATTTTGTTGTTTTTTTGTTGAAAGTATAATGACATCTGTTGAAATATATCAGAAATTGTGCATTACAGTTTAGATTTTTATTATTTATACAATACTTCTCCGCAACTGTTATTCAAATCTTCTATAGCGTATTCTTTAAGTAATGTGTTTATTGGTTCAGTTTAGCTGAAAGCTAACCTCATCCATTGCTTGCATCCTATTGGGGTTATTTTAACATAAGCATGTTTTCAGTCATGTTATGTTTGACTATCAGAGATTATCGGTGACATTTACCTTTTTCTTTGATGGCCAATATGGTCTTAGACAAAACTGCAATTCGAAAACGGTTTCCTTCAAATGTGTAACGTCCAAGAATTATGACATTTAAAATGTTTTGTTATTGGTTTATGTATGAATACTTCTGGATCAGTATCACAAAATAGTTCACAATTCGTATCGACACTAAGACATATCATACCATGGAAGCCTTTGGCTTGTTAGTTTGTTTTTTCAAATTGTCGATATGTCGTAATGGACTACCGACATATTATCGACATATTTATTCTAAAAGAAATCTTTCGAATTGCCTTTGAAATTCAGTCTGAAGATACATGTGCAAACTGATACCGAAGCAAAAACTGAGAAGTAGGGAAATCTTAAATCTATTTTAATTTTAGAATAGAAACATTGTAACGACCAGTCAAATCATGGTGACGACCTGAAAACTTCTATAGTGACAACTGAAATGACTTAAATGAGGTTTTAAAATAATTTAATAATCATAATGAATTACTGGTATACATATCTTACATGCGTTTTGTCTATTTTCAGACCGATATCTATTTTTCAAGCTCTGCAAGACCCAATTCTCCCAGCGAAAAATCAAAAGATAAAGATTTTTCATATACACCCCCACCATCACCGTCATGTAAGTATTTAACAATCTTAATGTACATGAACACAAAATATAGTTTAATGTATGGAATTTATTCTTACAATTTTTTGCTTATCATAGTTTTATTGTCCAAGCGGTTAAACATTAAAAGGGTATCTCTCTTTTTTAGTACTCTGGTAATGGCTTTGTCATTTAAAATGTGCATTATTAAATAAAAAAACTGATAAACAAATTACAAACCTTACATGAAATGTGTAGAAATCCTGGTTCACACCAATTAGATACAATTAAATACATTGCTCATTTATCAGGGACTTACGAAATTTAAAAAAACTCCTTATTGGTTGTTTGAAAACGGTTGGATTCGAACTATTTCCGAACTCTTGAAAAAAATTTTTAGGACGTTAAATTTTTTATCATCATTTCATTCGGCTATTATTTTCATAGTAGCAACCTGTGCTTTTCTATTGTTAACATGCCTTTAAAATACAGTGTTGTGTCTATATTTTTGATTTGCATCACAGTTTTTACATTATTGTTTGTTGTGTTTTCCAGATAAAATGACACAGCCTCCATGCAGCATTTACAAGATCCAATTATCGTGCCTTACAGGTCATATGGCCATTGACAGGTCGCCAATGCGGAAGCAGTCAACAACTCCTTTATTAGCACCGGTTTCAAGCAGTAGTGATAAATTTATACCTCCGAAACGTAGTCCATTGATAAGATCAAAAGGTTTACACCTTCAGTCAACAGAACAGGTATTCACTTTATTTGTAAACAAAAACCCATAAATTAATTTTCTTCAGAAATTGTTTTTAAAAATAAGTGATGATTAAAACAAATCATATGAATTGGAAACAATGAATTTGTGGTATATTAATGCCAACACAGGGTTTTGAAAATTAAAAAAAGGTCCATAATACTTTCCTATGTTAAAATTGATAAAATTGAGGAAGAACATCATTCCTATGGTAAGGATAATTTTTGTAATAATAAAACTTTTACAATATATAATGACGACTGAAAGAATTGCAACATTGAAAGTGCAGGTTTACGACATTGAAAATAACTGAGTAACAGCAAACTGCAAAGACTGTGCAAAAAATGATAGCACTATACTAGGCAGTTGGTTTTGTGATCCCATCCGTCAAATCGATTCATCAACTTGGAGATGTTTTGTTCATTGTATAATTCTATTAATCCCTTCGAAGATGAATTGCATCAATGATGTTAATGACAGAAGAATTTCTTACACTGAAACATATTAAATCAATAACAGGCTTTGTAAATTAAAAGATAAGCATACTGTGTTTTAGTATCTGAAGGGATAAATCGTAGATTTTAATGTGGCAAACAGAGTTTTGTGGCGACGCGTTAGCGGAGCCGGAAAACGTATATTTGCGGCGGCAAAATCTTAGATTTACCCCCTGAAGATCCTAAAATACAGTTTGGTAATCTGTATTTAAATGCATATGAAATTAATACCGTTTAAAATCGACTTTAAATAAAAGAAAGTTTGGTTTGCATGTGTGCAAATACGTTGCTAATAGTTCCGGCGATAAACCGTAGATTGTACCCCCTGAAAATTTTGACGCGATCCAATCAAAATTAGCATTACAAAGATAATTGCATTAGTATTTACCAACTTTTCGTGCATTAATTTTTCGTTTCTTTCATGAAAAAAAGGATATTAGATAAATGCACATGAGACGAAGTCTACAAATACATGGTTAACAAGCCATGGAAAATCGCTTTTTTGTTCTTCTTCATCTTGAAGATGCCTTCAACAATGAGCCTTGCTCATACCTGATAGAGAGTTCATGACCCCCCTAACACCGGTTAAAGTGGCATTCATCGTTAGATGTCGAGCAATTTTATATTCATGCTTTTGGACTCGTGAATGCTGGATCGTCAACAAACATAAAATAAACTGGTAAAATGTTCTTACAGCTGTTGTCATACATTGCCTCACACAAAGACCTAAAGGAAGGCAACCACAACATACGAACAATCATTTCCTTATATTATGAAAAGAATGTCATATTCATTACATTCTTTTTTTTTAATTTCAGGATAAAGACCGACATGACTCTTCAGGGTCCGATTCAGGAATTACTATACTGAAACCTTCAGAAATCAGCCCGCCAGAGAGTCCGTATCAAACATTTGTTGGACATGTAGTGTTTTCCGATGTAGAGTCAGATATTGTTTAAGAATTGTTATGTTTAATAGTACTTGTGCTTTAAAAATTACGTTACCATTGAAAGGTAAACATAGTTATCTCTAATCTAAAATGTCAAGGAAAGGGACAAAAATAACCAGTCAATCATAATTTCATCTTGTAAATAGATATCGTTAATTTTGAGGTTTAATGATCAGTAAAATACGGTAAGCTTAAAGAGAATTCAACTTGTATAATATTTGTACTTTTTGATATTTTTGATGCTTTGATTTTTGAAGGTTGGGAATTTCTTAGGCATTGTCGTTTATGTCATTTTGCTCATGTCTATAATCCGAAACTATAGAGAACATTATGCCATAATAAAATCTTGTCTTTTTGTCTGTGTTTGATAACCTGACCCACGTCTATAAATAGTGAAAAGTTATGTGAAATTTTCCCATGTTCTTTAACCCTTATTTCCATAATAAAACGTTAGCTAATGCGTTGCTAATATGTTGCTCTTTAGTTACAAGGACTCTCGGTTTGCGTTCTTTACATGTTCAAAACAACGTTCGAGAAACTACTACATATCGCATACAACGTGTGTATAACGTACCTCGGGCTTCTAACGTGTGCATAACTTATCAACAATACGTTGGCAAACGTCGTGAAATATTGAGCATGTTCAAAATTTTGCGACGCATTCAACGTTTAACAATGCACGTCAACGTTAGTCGGTGTGCCTGTTACGTGTTTAGAGCTATTACAACGCACACCATCGTGTACGAAAATATTCTCACACGTCTGCACATGTCAGCGCTTTGCGTTATAGTGTGACACGGCCATGAGACATTTAGTTACCATCACATTGAAAAAACTGTTGATAAATGCGTTTATATTAATTGGCATGTCAGTCATTCATCTTATGTCAACATTTCAAAGCTTGTATCTGTAGGAAGATATTAACCATAGTTTGTTTGTAGCTTGATCTCATTTATTTATGAGTCCTAACGCGTAAATCATTTCTAGGTCTGTCGTGCCATCACCTCAAATTCCTGAATCTGATATTTGACAAAAGTTCAGTGTCTCTGAAAAAAATCACTAAATTCTGTGGCTAGTTTGAGTTGGAATGATTAAATATATATCCAGACATTTGCTAATAATATGTTGACATTTGCTAATGATATGTATTAGTCATTTCAAGATAATTGTCATTAAAGGGGCCTTGGAGTCCGAACAGGTAAAGGAAGTCAGCATATTTTTATAATCACTGTAGACTACATGTATCACCTCTGTGACATGAGTTCAGGTTCAACTTCGTGAACTACAGAAATGGTGCACTTAATTTACAACCGCGGAATTAAGTTTTTTTCAATACCCTGTCAACTTCGGTCCTCCACCACTAGAACTCACTGCCACGATATACTGAAAATACTGCTTTAAGCCTTAAGAAATCAAACAGATCTGTTATTTTTCTACCTTGTCTCTGTTGATACATTTCAATTTGTCATTAGTTGTCGTTATTTTGATGATATTTTATTTTTCAATTTTACTCCGCAGCTTGATAATAATGTTATTTTTAAATGGAACTGAAGTCCTAACTGATTTAAGAAAGGTGTTTGTGAAGCAAAACTATTAAAGGACCGCAACTTGAGTTCAAAGTCTAGTCAAACGTTGTGTTGGCTTTTAAACTGCATAGTAAACTAATGTATTGTTCCTGATAATTTTTATGAGGGATCAAAACCATACCTCCATGTTCTTGGAGTACACAATATTTATGCTACCAAAATACTTGCTTTAAAAAAGCCTTTTTCATCAGAATTCCTTAACGAAAAACTTATTAAAATAGTTTCATTTCAAAACAGAATTCAGGATCAAATAGGAATATTGTTTATATTGTAATGGGTAATAAGTGAATGTGCCAAAATAATGATGACCGATTATGTAAAAGGATATTATTTTCATCTGTATTTCTTTTGTAATATTCATTCATGTAATTATTTTTATTAAAATGAGGTTAACATTTTGTTATTTTTAACATTTTTTTCAAAAATACGACTAATTACACATTGAAATGTGTGGTTTACGTTTAATATTTAATGACAGTCACTGGGGTCGAAGAGCGTATCGAGAATTTCCTTATTTACGTGAATGGCAATTTATTTCTATAGATGCGATTCGATTAACTGCCTGATTGGCGTAAATGTGCACCTTTTTGCAGTCAGTTTGTTATTAACGCCAATCAGGCACTTAATTGAGCCGCATAGAAATGAAATGCCATTCACGTAAATAAGGAAATTCTCGATACGCATTTCGATCCAACTGACAGTATGAATTATACAGTAACTAGAATTAACGAGGGAAATATCTTACTAACTCAAAATGTAATTTTTAGTTATTATAGTACTTTACAATGAAATTGTGATTCGAATGTTATATTTGTTTTATATTGTTTATTAACATTGTGTCGATTTCTTGGTGTTTTTCAGTCTTTCTTTGTTGACTTGTCTCAAGTACAGTTTATATATTATTACCAAAATATGGTATGTTAAATATAATCTAGAATGTTCTCTTTCGGGATATTCCTCTTAATTATTTCATCTCCTTTCGTAATATTCTCGTGCTTTCTTGAAGGAAGAAAAATATGATAGCACTCGGAAAAATTTTCTGTTGTCTCCAAACGTAGACGAGATTAGAAGAAAAAATAGTTAAGGTTTCAATGACGTATCCCAATGTGGTGATAAAGCTAATATAAATGTATGCTAATTGCTGTCTTTTTTCTATACACAAGTTCCGATTACGGGTTTTACAGTAATTTTGATATTCGTTGTTTTTTCTAATTTAACATTTATTTGAACTTGATTATAAGCTTGTTGTACACAACATATTACCACTAAGACTGCTCGTAGCCACAACACATGTTCAATTATGAAATAGACATCAGATAGGTATAGCTATAATTACTAAGTTATACTTTATACGATGAAATGGTTATTGATTCTCAAGCCCTGTTACTGTATAAAAAGCCCGTCATCATGTACAATATGTGATTGAAATGGCCGTTTTTCCAATTTTAACGCAGGAAAATTTTATTTGGTATATGGTTAATTTTCAAAACTGATATTACCATGGAGAACATTTTTCGAAAAAAAAATACTCCATCATGACATCACCAATGAGTGTAAATAATGTTAATTGGAACTATCATGGGTTTAGTGTTTCTAGAATTATTCTTATTCGTGATAAAATACATGCAGCATTGTTGATAACATAAGGGTATAAACATTCTTTTTTATTTTGATTATAAGCGAGATTTTCTGGTTTCAGCATTCAGTGAATATGTTTTTGAACAGTTTTGGCGCATGTGTTTGCTTTCAGCTTTGATATCGGTATATTTTTCAATGTTTTATTTGATCTGCTCCGGGGAGACATAAATTGCCGAAACATGCATCCGTAGCAATTTACAGTACCTTCAGTATTTATTAAATACATTTTCTAATATCATTGAAAGGCATTTTAATGTATGTGTTTTTATAGATACATCTACATAATATGATATATTTTGATGGCTTCAGATTCCTGTTTTCTTTTTAATGCTTATTTGTATAAGCTTTTCCTATCTTTTACCTCAGGTTATTTTTGTCATCCTTTTAGTAATACTGAGAAAAATTGCAGTTTTTCTTTTAACTGGACAACAACATCGTTTTGATTTAGAATTGAAAACACAACTTTGTTTTGTGTTAGGAAACTGGGTGATAAACACTCTTCTGATTTACATCTTGGCGACCTAAGTTCATTTAATATTAAAAACTTAACAGCCAACATCCAGAAAATAAGCGGCCATTGCATTTTTGATTTTGAAATAGCAGTCAGTATCCTCTTGATTTTGTTATAATGGTTTACTAGCAAATGCTTATTGGGGAAGTATTTATTTCATTAAAAAAGCAATACTGGACTATTGAGTCGTGTTTGTCGCCGGAAAAAGTTTTATATGTTTACAAAAAAATACATCTATATACCGAGAATTAATCACAAATTAATTATCACTGTTGAGCTAAGGGTAATTTATTTTAATCCATTTGTAGCCTTCAGGTAAATCGTTTTTCGTCAATTAAAAATTGTTAAAAAGAATGGTCATGTAGAAAAAAATTTAAGTACACTTGAATTTCAGAAATAGTTTGCTTTTTATGTTGTTTGTGTTTATTTCAAAAGGAATCAAGTCCTTCCTTCTTACTACTGTTTACACGAGAAGTCCCGTATTGTCAGTGTAGATAAGAACGCAAGTCATTAAGCCTATTTATATTGTTTTTAACCTTGTTATTGTATTGTTTTTGTTATTTAAAAAATTGTTGTCATTGAAAATGATTCTTATATTTTTGTTGAATAAAATTTTGTACAAATCATGAAGAAAGTTGTTATGGTAGTATCGCTTATTCACTTCTGTCGTGTCGGCTGTAACTAATTAATTAATGCCTATCTGGATGCAATGTTATTCTCAATTGGTCGTAGCAGTGCTTGCGTTTGGTGGATTATCAAAACAGACGTATTACCCAGACAGTGTTGGGCTGAAAAAAAATATCGTTAAAACATGGACCCTTATTTCCAAGAACAAAGATTAATTATAAAATTTAAACTTAAAAAATATATATGAGACCATAACTCATATGTTTACCCCAATTGCAATTAATTTTTAATGAGCTGTATGACCATTTCGGAAATTAATTCCTCATCAGCAGCACTAGAAACCAAACATAGGAAATACACAATTTCAATAGTTGTTTAAAATGCAAAACAACATCTACAATAGCGGAAAACTACAATCACATGCCACAAGTCACAAGCGGACTGCACCAGCAAAACAATAATGAAGACATGGGACAAACATAAATAACAATAGGAACTCGGGATAGCAGGAATTGGTACCGGCACTAGCAAAAGCCTGTTATATGAATTAAAATGGATTATTAATTAAAAGGCTGTTATATGAGTTATTTTGAAGTAAATCTATAAATCTCTAACTGGTATATTCTGTCACTTCCTCTACGTTGTATGTGTGGTAAAAAACACCTTTGTCATTCTCTCTTACAAGATTATATTCCTTCCCAAAAAAACACTATAGAATCCCTACTTTAAAATATCAGTTCAAAAATCAATTTATAATCTGGGTCTATATGATTCACATAATCATTGTGTACGTGTACATATCTTACCAAAAAATACAGATGATCAAGAATAACACTTTATTTCATTCTCTCATCTCAGGAAAAATAGTATTTTACTCCATCATCAGGATAAGAAAACGTATAGAATTTGTGTCCAGCATTATTTGGAGTTTATGAGATTAATTTTGCTAATTAAATGCCACACTTGCTGTATAATTGGTTTCTTATATTGATGATGTTTAAGTATCAGATTTAATTTTAAAAATACCATAGCAAATTTATTCCAATATGTAACTTAAAAAAAAACTCACCGGATTAGTGGAAAATTGCTCAAATATTTTTTTTTTTGCCTTATTTCTGTTTTATTATATAAACATGCCCCTTTTCTGAAGCAGTATGAAAATTTTGTCATAGATTTTGAAATTTAAAACAATTATGTTACAGACAATGCTGCACCGGATCTAGCCAGCTCAACCCTTTGTATCCTATGAAGAATCGATGACTGGCCAACACAAAATCTAGGCAAGAGGGTGATTGAAGGCGATATTGTATTCGACGAATACGTTGCGATACACGCAAAGATACAAAAGTATTAATAATTTAGGGGTAAATTGACGGTAGTTTAACCAGGTTAGTGTCACAATATCATACAATCACGGAAGAGTACAGAAAAAAGGTCTATGCTCAAAATCTGCTATTTAACCGCGAGCGTTCCTTTCTCTTGCCAAAGTAACAAAATATCCTTGTCGTTGTATGTGCGTCTGTGATTAATACAAGTGAAAGAAATGTCATGCTACATAGAAAAAAAAAGGAAACGGGAGAGTAATAACAACTCAAAACCACCTTAAGATCTTCAATGATTGATGAGGAATCCCCAACACTCAACGGCAGGTAGGAGTACATTGTTGTATATCTAACACTATTAACAATCATTGCGGCATCCCAAATAATTGATTGAATAATTAGAGCTCAGCGTCCAGTGAACAACATCTAAGCTATATCAGGACGAGAACAAGTCAATCAACTCAAATATACAAGCAAAGGAACAAAGAAACAAATGTCCCGGAAAGGGGAAGAAATGAGTAGGGGCAGGAAATTTAGCCTTCTATACGAGCCCCAGTGACTAAACAGAAGATGCAATAATTGGAATAACTTTTTCACTACACTCCCTGCCTAATATCCTTGGACATTACTAAAACTTTCAATAAGAATATTTATACTCATCATAGAACAAAAAATTGAAACTGTTCAAATCCGTCACACAGTAGTATTCATTGTTACCAGTGAAATATATATGTTACAGTACAAATTGGAATCCAGTAGGATCCAGAATAGTCCTAGTACAAATTGGAATTCTAATTTCTACTGGGACAAATTAGAATTCTGATTTGTACATTTAATTCAGTACATATTGAAATTCTAATTTCTACTGGGACAAATTAGAATTCTAATTTGCACCGGATTTTATCCAGTTTAATTTGGAATTCCAATTTCTCCTAGGAGAAATTGAGATATCCTGATTTATACTAGTAGGATTCTGGATCATACTAAATTAAACCAATAGAAACGGTAATAGGTAAGTAAAACACCAGTAATATGTCCCTTCCACTGTTTTTGGTGACCCTTTAGTTAAAAGATTAGTTTTAAAAGAATAAGATTTATTGTTTAATTGCAAAAAAAGATATAGATGTTTTTCTTCGAACTCTTAAACCTTTACACACAGTTTGAACTTCTGATCACTAGTTTTCATAAGTTAACTTTAAATATGGAAGAAAACATGGTGGTATTTTACCAAAAAAATATTGGAATATGATATTTTTAAAGATGGCTTACTCAAAAATTTCTATTCTGATACTGATTTTGTTGATTTTAGATGCTTTGTTTCCCTTGTTTAAATGTGGTAGATCCTGGAACTTTAATGATGGAATTTCACACTTTCAGTCATGTTAAAAAAATGTTCATTGATAGCTGGCAGTATAATAGCCACAGTTTTTAACTGCTCTAGCAAATGCAATACAGTGCGATGTTCTTATTGTCAATTGAAAATTCAATCCAAATGTCACAGAAATCCACCAATTGTTGTAACGAATGGACAGTTTTATACAATTATATGACATTTGTCATTAATATTTGAATGTCAGATATATCAGGAATCCTCCTGACCAAAATACCAGTATTATTCTGGATCATACTAGAAATTTAGTAGGCTTCAGAATCCTCCTAGTACAAATTAGGATATCTCAATTTCCCCTAGAAGAAATTGGAATTCCAATTTAAACTGGATTAAATCCAGTACATATTGGAATTCTAATTTGTCCCAGTAGAAATTGGAATTCCAATATGTACTGAATTAAATCCAGTACAAATAGGAATTCTAATTTGTCACAGGAGAAGTTAGAATTCCAATTTGTACTAGGAGGATTCCGGATCCTACTGAATTCCAATTTTCACTGTAACATATTCATTATGTACATTTTTTTTCAATAAGAAGAATCATGTGTATGATCGGACAAAGGTATGTCGTCGGTTTTCCACCGACAATCACTCTAACTTGTACTTTTCTAATGTGTTCATCAGATCCTTGGTAGGTTTTCGTCTTAAAACAACTGGCCAACTGCTTCTGTGGGTGTTCTTGTCTTTCAGCCAGTTCAATATGAACGGCTCTTGTCACTAGACACGTAAATAAAATTGCCCATCGTTTGGAATTAGCTTGGCCCAATGTGTTTTACGTGCTACTACGGACATAGGACCGAAAACATCAACACCTATGTTTGTGAACAGGGGGGACTGGTTCAAGTCTGTCTTCAGGTAGGTCAACCATAGTTTTTGCATTCTTTCTTCCTCCGTAATTTGTGGTATATAACACACATGTAGATATAAGATATGTGGCATTATGCGCTCGAAATCCAGAATCCCGCATGTCGTTCTGCGACGGTATTTGTCTTAACCGTTCTAACCACTGATCTCACCTCTTTTTCTATGTCTGAATTGACTAGACTATGGTCTTCTGTAGATTTCTCGGATTGATGGATTTCGCAAGCTGTTATTGATCTCGTGCCTGCATCAAAAGGATTTATCTCTGTTGGAACGTAGTTCAACTGTTCCTGGGTACTGTACTTCCGGATTTTCTCTACTCTATTGAAAACATAGATGTAGAACCTTTTCATCTCATTACAGATGTACCCAAGACTACTTTACTATCCGTGTAATATTTTACGGTGCCTATCTTGATGTCCAAGTGTTCTATGGCGCATTGTGCGATCTTCACTATGAGGACAGATGCGCACAGTTCTTTACGTGGAATAATGTGCCAGTTGCGAAGCCTGGTTGTGAGTTATCAACTTTGTCTATCGTATTAAGGTACACAACGGCTGCTTTGGCCTTTTCGGAAGCATCCGAATATACATGTAACTCTCTAGTAAATGTTTTCCTTAGGTTTCTCACGTATGCACGTGGTATCCGTACAGTCTCAATTTCTTTGAGAGAATTTCTCTACGTTTCCCATTCATGGGCTAAGTCCCAGGCAACCGTCTTCGAAATAAAATCTCGAAGCAGAAGTTTCCCGCGAATGATATAGGGAGCAAGGAATCCATGTGAATCGTCAATAATGTTGTGATTGAAAGCATCCCTCTGCGAGTTATTGGTTTGTAGTCTAAAGATATCTGGAACAGGAATTGGTCAGCGTTCAAATTCCAACATAGCCCTAAGCTCCACTGTAATGGTTTATAATCAGCTTCCAGGTCTAAATCTTTAAGGTTTGAAGCTGGATCACTAGCAGGAAATGCGATCATTTTTCAGGGCTGTTCGAGGCAAACTTTTGTAGTCTGAGATTCCCGACCTCTTGAAGGACGTTCTGTGTATCCTGCAAAAGCTCAATAGTCTGTTCTTCATTTGGGTAAGACGTTCACTTGTCATTAACGTAGAAGTCGCGGGTACGAATTCAGTAACATTCTTTCCATATTTCGGATCCGCAAAATGTGCAGGTTTCTTAAGCCTAGTGTGGCGACAGCAGGTGACAGACTATTCCCTAAAACATTTCATTCTATGCTCGATTAGACCTTTGTCTATGTCGTTGTCCTTGTACCAGAAGAACCGTAAATAGTTTCGGTGTTTTTCATCAACAATGAAAAAATTGAATATGTGTTACACATCCGCAGAAATAGCTATCATCTCTAGCCTGAAGCGAAGTGGTACGTCAAGTAGACTATTTGACAGGTCAGGACCAGACGAAGGGACACTATTCAAGGATACTACGTCATGTATAACTGAAATAAAGGTAGGTACCAACATCCCTCATTTTCACGCAGGGTGGAGCTACTTCGGCAAGATTGTTATCTATAATCTTTTTCATGAATTGTAGGAAGTGTTCCAGTTTGACTGGAATCTTCTTCAGGCTTGCGCCTAATAATTCAGCAGGACAAGCTGCTTGACTTCGATTGTTTGGCAATGGCAATCTTGGAGATATAAATGGTAATGGGTCCAGTTTCCAGTTTAACTATGACTAAACTCCTGAGTCATTATATAAAGGAACATCTTGTCCTCGATAGACATCCCCTGCTTGTCATCATCTTTAGTCTTTTCGAAAGGGTTTACTACTTCGTAGTCCTTAAGTTCACATTTTATTTCGCCCTAAATGGGATCGAAATGACGTTCCTGGACCTCGAAATGGTTAGTACAAGGTTTCAGTCTTGTGTGTTGCCCGTCAGTTCTGTTGACATTCACATGTGCAGGAGTGTACAGCTTGTCTAGACAGTTTTCTCCTATGACCTCCCATCCCACTCATAGATAAAGCTGTGCATGTGGGGCGAGGTAGTTGTCTCTTTCGTTGCGTTGGTCGAGTATATGATGTGCTGCGGGAAGGTCACATCCAATTAATAACATGATCTTACAGTTGTAATCAGTTGGCTGAATGTTTCACGCTATATCTTTAAAGTGGGAGTTGCATAACTTCTGGTGTCGGAATTTCATATTTGGAATATTATCACATTCAAGGATTGGCGGTAGATCGAAATGAGTATTGTCATCAAGAGAACTGTACCCGATCATATCGACAAGCTGTAGTTTGGGGGTTGTTCTTGTACGTTGAACGAGCTGAAAAACTCTGATGAAGCCAAAGACCTTTTGCTTTGTTCTTCGATAATGGTGTATTATGTGACAACCTTGTCGGCCTCATTCCTGTGTTATAAATTCACTGGTAATACCTTGGCACATGACTTGCCACCGTACGAAAACTCGCAAATTCCTGTGCACTTGCTAACGTTGTCACTATCCGTTGACGTCTCTGTACCTTGCAACTCCCCGCCATGCCTTTGGGTAGGTGAGCGGCATGGCACAATCGAACTCTTAGTTTTCACAATATGCAATGCAGTAGGGTGCAATTTGCTGCCGCAGTCTTTGCATTTGACTTGTGAATGCAATTACGGCTGATGTGAGCCGTCGATTCGCAACACTTGTAGCATACGTTATTTTCCTTGAACAATTTCTTCCATTCCTCTAGGGATTTTGCTTTGAAACCCCTGCACTCATTCAATGGGCGTTTCGCCTTGTGTAGGTTACAGATAACTAGAGTCTACAGGATGTTACATCTGCATGTCTGTCAATCTTAGTCTCTAGTGTGGTGATCTTAAGTCTACTCATAGATTGCTGCTGAGTAGGCTGGGTAGCAGGCTTCTTGGTGGTTTGGTTATCGTAGTCTGCAGGTACGGAGAGGTCGTTCTTTAGTATGCACATTTCAGATATGAAATTAAAAAATTCCGTGAAGGATATCAGCAACTTTGCGAATACTGGATTTCTCGAGACAAACTGGATCTCAGTTAGGATGTTGTGTAGGTAATATAATCGATTAGAATCTTTATTCGCCAGTTTCAGAAATTTATCCAACTTCTGTTTAAATGAAGCCTCTAACATCTCAGGCGCGCTATATAATTTATCTAGACGTGCCCACAGTTCCTTTAAACGAAAGGATGGATTATCAGCACTACACATGTGTATGCTTTCAACAGGATGAATCTGGTCATAACCGTTTAACCATTAGGTCTAGCTGTTTTCTGGCAGAAACGCCTGATTCTTCAATTGTAGTTAAGAAATAGATGAAAAAGATATTGAGTGAATGCACAAAGTCTCTATAAATACATGGTAAAAAAAGCAAGGGAACAACGCTTTTATTGTTGTTCTTCATCTTGAAAAAACCATGAGGCCTTCAACAATGAGCTTTGTTCATACCTCATAGTAAGTTCAAGACGGCCCTAGCACCGGTTTGAGCGGTATTCTTTGCTAAATGTCGACTGGGTTGAACTAGGCAACTGGATAGATTGTGGGTCAATTAACTATGATAGACCGGATCCAGCCAGCTTAACCCTTTGTATCCTATGAAGAATCGGGGACTGGCCAACATAAAATCTAGGCAAGAGTATTCGACCAATACCTTACGATTCACGCAAAGATACAATGATATTAATAATTTAGGGGTTAACTGGTGGTAGTTTAACCAGGTTTATGTCTAACAACACAATATCATACATAATTAATACACGCGAAAGAAATTTAATGTTATATGTATATCTAACACTACTAACAATTATTGCGGCATCTCAAATAATTGATTGAAAAATGAGAGCTCAACGTCTGGTGGGCAACATCTCAGCCAATAAGTCAATCAACTCAAAAATACAAGCAAAGGAATAAAGAAACAAAAATGGGACAAGGGCAATAAATGGGTAGGGGCAGGAAATTTAGCATTCTATGACTAAACAGAAAACATAATAATTGGAATAACTGTTACACTACACATCTAACCAGTATATAACCTTAGATAATAAATCACTTATCTTAATTGACCCGTTGGTTACATTTTTATTTACAAGTGAGAAGCCCAATAATAAGCATGTGTTTGTCCCTTAAATGAGACTTTTGCCTGATTGTATTTGATAGACATTTTGTTCTTATTTTCGTTTCTTCGAGAATTTATATTGGTCGCATAATATCAAGAAACTTCCAGAAAAAAATCTGATTTCATTCCAACGCACCTTTCTTTTTTTGCAACGGTCAATTTTTGAAAACAGAGGTAATCTTTCTTTTCCTGTAGGCTTTGGTAGCGAAATAGTCACAAATATCAAGAGAAATGTAAGTAAGCAAAAATGCTTATTTGCATTAAAAATATGCATAATTTGGTTTCTTTCCCTATTAGATATGAATAATCTTTACTTCTGGCTTTGTTGGCAAAGATATTGATCAGATGTTTTTCTTTCATAATTGATAATGTTGTTATACGTAATCTATTTAGAAGTATTTCAATTGCTGTTTCATATGTAAGAAGGATTGATATCATAGTCAACGGAAATTATGTCCTTAGCTAACTGTCAGTAAATTATGTCCTTAGCTAGCTGTCAGTAACTTCAGGACAGTACCCTCGTGTATTGTCTTCATGTTTTATGTACTTCATTGTAAGGGTACTCGTCTTGATAAGTTGGACTTTTTTCTAGTTTGATTTTTACTGTGAGTCTTTTTGTGTATTTATTTTTTAGCCATTCACCACACATAGCGGGAGGGTTTGGGTCAAAGAAAAACAGTTTTACCCCACCGCAATTTTTGCGCCTGTCCCAAGTCAGGAATATGTTGGTCATTTGCATTTCCATGTCTTCTTATAAAATTTTAGTTTATTGATATTCTGGTTATTTGGTGTGGTTTGTTCCCATTGATTTATTCACTTTTTTACCTTTTTGGGCCATTTAGGGTTTGCTATATTGTGTTAGGTTTCTCACTGTGTTGAAGACCGTACGGTGAACCCTAAATGCTTTATTTTGGGTCGTTTTAACCTGGATATGGGATGTTACCTCCTTGACATTTACCCCATGTCCTTTCTTTTTCATAAATCAATTATTTGAATGTGATTGCATATTTCTCATGTTACTTAAGAAATAATTCATGGGCGCCGGTGGTTTGTTGGAGATTTACATATGGGTGGCCATTATTTTCGTTAATATTTTACCTAGAGCGTAGCGTAGCGGAGTGAGGGGTAAAATAAACGAAAATTATGGGCACCCATATGTAAATCGACTACAAGCCACCGGCGAACATGAATTATTTCGATTCTTATATAACATTTAATGATCTGCGTGAACCTATAGTGTACACGGTAAGGACGGCCATTACATACGATTTAGTGACGTTTTCGTGCACAAATCATATGACGTCGTCTGTTTCAATATAAAGACTGTTGTGGAGTCGCTCATAATGTTATTGGAGATTTTCATATGGCTGGTCGTCATGGTTTCCATTGTTCCCAAATTAGAATATTAGTTAAAGCAATGGTAAATTAAAAAGAAATATCACTTGTTATTTCTTGAGAGAGAATAATATAGTTTATTATTTGAATTTAGCTTAGTAAACAAGTAAACAACATCGATCTTGAATCACAAATAAACGAATATTGCAAACTGTCATAATGTTGCCACTCCTTTATATGATGTATGTGTGACTGACAACACCTTTTTTAATTATATCATATATTTTACGAAAGGATGTGGAGTAAATGAACATGAGACCATAACACATATGTTAACTTCAACTGCAATTAATTTTAATGAGCTGTATGGCCGTTTCGGAAATAAATTCCTCATCAGCAGCTCTAGGACCTAAACACAGGAAATCCACAATTTCAATAAATGATTAAACTGCAAAA
>MJUU01042496.1:0-10513 GCA_002080025.1 Modiolus philippinarum
CAATGGCCCAGGTGAGCGATACAGGCTCTTGAGAGCCTCTTGTTTATGTTTTCCCAAGATTTAAATATTCCAGATCTTCTTAAAATCGCGTATCAGCATTGCAAATAATGCAATGCATAAGACAACGATTCAGGTACAACGCAAAGACAACAGTCTGTCGTATTTAATTAGTTTGTAAGTTGCCTCAGTGAGCTGAAACTACTCTGATACATCTGATTTTTGATTTATTTAAAAAAAACATGCACTTTGTGACGATTTTGACAGGTCGAAATAAAAAAACGACCAAAAAAATGCAGAAAAGTCGATGTCTAATTGCAGCTGTTACTCTAAATTATGGGTCTGGATTAGGGACCACTTTTGAACGTATTTTCAAGATTCACGGAAATTATTCTTGATGCATTTCGTCACTCACTGTTTTTCGGACTGGTTACGTGTCGCGCATAGATCCCTTCAAGTTCCCTAAATTCATAGTTTTGGAAGAAAAAAATCAGTGAAAACTATCAGAGAAATTTAAATCAGAAACTCACAGTAAATTACATGCGAAATTCCATGGGTTCGAGCTCTCGTGTGTTTGAAGTCGAAATACCAGTGGGACGGGACGAGATTCATTGCCAATTTAGTAAAGAAATGCTGACCAATACCTCCCAACAGCGATAAACGTTTGATCTATTTAAAGCGTACTATAACATGCTCCACAATATCACAACTAGGTTCTAAATCAAATCAATTCAAATTGCACTCCAGAACCATACAGCTTATTTGTCACACTTATGCTTCGAGCTTAATGCCTAGAACAAACAGTCGGTCCCATGTCATGCGTGTATCCCATTATCACACTTAATGTAGAATATATCAAACTTTGAAACTAACAAAAGCAGATTTTCCCCCTGCAAAGTTTATCAGAAAACATTGCGTCATCTCTATTGGTCGTGATAGCTTGGCATTTGTTGGCCCATGGTTCTCATACATTTACATATATGTTAGACAAGTGAGTATGTGATAGTTAGCTTAAACTTGATCGTCCAAAGAACTATGCATCAATTTATGGAGGAAATATTTTCCTTAGTTTTTAAAAATAACAATAAATAATAAACTAAAATGTAGTTGACCACATTTTTATCTGAAATTAACTTGAAATTTAAGATATCTCTTACAAGATATATCATATTGTATTTACTTGACCGTTGTTTTTGCGTTGTAATAAAATCGTTGTACTGTGCGTTGACTTGAGAAAAACCATTAAAGTACTAATTTACAAATGTTCAACAAGTAGAAATATTTTGAAAAGAATTAGAAAGGTAGTGTGTTTCTTTATGCTTTAGGTTCCATTCATACATTTATGTATTTTAACGAAAATTTCAGAAAATTTCCAAAATAACACACATTTCCGTATGAGCTTTCCAACGGTTTTCAGTTTTATCCTAATATAACTATTTTGAAACACTTTAAAAGCACGATACAACGATTTCCGAATAATTTTTACATTCCGTGTGGGTATTGTTAACAATAGAATTAAATACTTTACTGACTAAAATTCATAAAATAAAAATTTGTGGCTTCTCACTGCCATATTTTCCCGTTGTCTGTGCGTTGCAAATACCGTTGTCAGTGCGTTGGCACCGTTGTCACTGCGTTATCATGGACCAGCGTGGTTATAGAGGATTATTTTTGCATGTTAAAAAATTTGCGGATTTGAGTGAAAAAGGTGTGCCAAAATTTAAGCGTTTTAAAATTTCGCGAATTATCAAAGGCCCTATATATATATATATATATCATAATAATACATGAAATATTCATGGAATTTATTTTCACGATTTTAGTCCATCTGCTGAAATAGGCGAAAATAACATTTGATTAGATGGTACAAAATTTATTAGATAATTTAAATGTTGCACTATAAGAGAAATACATTTTTTTTGATGGATAGGATATCTTTTTTTCAGCTAATTTCTTGTAATAATATTTCTTTTATTTCAGTTGTTATCAGACATAACAGAGACATCTATGGTGAACGTTATTGTCAAGCATATCTTCAAACTAGTCGCTTACTTTGTAACGTTTCCTAAAGTAGCCAAAGTTTTACTGAAGGTAAGAACCACCCTTTTTCCCAAGGCAGAAAAAATAAAATGAATATTATAGTTAAATATATACATTCTACAATTAAAATAAAATAAACAAAGTGAACCACTGCCTTTTCTGCTGATTGCAAAAACTTGTGTTCCTTAGTATAATGTCAT
The DNA here is from genome assembly GCA_002080025.1 of Modiolus philippinarum. NCBI lineage: Eukaryota > Metazoa > Mollusca > Bivalvia > Mytilida > Modiolidae > Modiolus > Modiolus philippinarum. The sequence continues at coordinate 2,238 of MJUU01042496.1, forward strand.
CAGACATGGTCGCCTTTTTTCATACCGTTACAATGGCACAATCTGAAAACAGCAAACAAATTTGACGTCATAGTTGAATTTCAACCAATTAAGTCCTGAGAAAGAAAACTGAGAAAGAAAACTCTTGTGAGAGAAATATTGTTAACACATCAGTCAGGAGGTGTATGAATTTGGTGGAAATTAGAAAAGTCACATCTTCAAAGTCTTCACAGTGCCTAAAGTAGCAATAGTTTAGCTGAAAATAAGAACACCCCCTTTTTTGATGTGAAAGATATACAAATAAGGTCAGCAATAATAAAAATAAGTTTAGCTCCAATAAACTACAAATAATTACAATGGTCTGACAATATTACAGCATATCTGTAATTCCACATATGTCAAAAATAAAAGAAGTGTATCTGTATCAAAGTCAAATTGCAATTTATAATCCAAACCACTGATTATCCAAATGATAGATGTGCAAAAAACTGTCTAAAAACTAAATTTAATTTCCAGCTTTCTTCCTCATGGAAGATGTATTCAAGTTTTCAGGGGGAAGGGAGGTAATTCACATTATTTTAGGCCATGAAAATAAAATTTATTGGTTCTCAGGCCCTCCCTCATCTAGTTGGATGCTTGAAAAAAGTCCCTCATTGACCCTATTTTTTACCATTTCAATAAAATAAAAAGATAAAAAAATCACCTCCCTCCCTCATCTGTTTCAATGAAAAATGGCCTGAGAACCAATTAATTAAATTTGTATGGCCTTATACTATCTTAATGAGAAACAAATCAGTTATCTCCCTGTACCAAGTAAGTTAAATTTGGTCAAAGTGGAGATATTTCTATAGCCTCTTTTGTTATTAAAATGAAAAATTATCTCCACTTTGACCATATAAAACTAACTTAGTAGAGGGAGATAACCAATTGATGTTTCTCATTTCCTTGTTCTGAAGGAAAACATATAATTTGCTTTCTCTGCTTCATTTTTGATACTGCTAAATATAATATGAGTATCTTTACCCCCTACTAAGAAATTCATCTCAAAATGTTGTTAGCCCTAACTTCTTACAAAATGACTATAATTTTTTTTGCAATATTAGCTTGACCTGCTTAAATCAGCCTCTCTCATGCAGACATGCTGGATGGTATTGGCACTGAGTCAAAAATATGTATGGAAACCCGGTCAATTTGTGCATTCCCCATAACATTCATGCTACTGTTTCAGTGATTTTTTTGTGTCAAATTTGAGTCCGAATATCGGACCCATTCCCAATGCAAAAATTACTTATTTTTCCCCCCAAAAATGTTTAATTTTCCCAATCCTGCAGTGCCAGGGATTTGATATAAATTCAACCAATGTAAATACTGGAAATAGGCATTTTTTATGTTCAACTCATTACTAAAATGTGTTTGAAATACTCACGAGTTCCTTTGCATTCTGTGTATTTTCCCTACGCTAAATATAGCTATAATCATAGTGATATTTTTTCGAACCCATCAAACGTCATTAATTTCACGGTTAATATCCGGGTCTTGTTAAAAGGTCAAGATCATTTGTGTCAAAACAATCATGACATCGGAAACTAAGTCGGCGAACCAAGCCATGTCTTTAGACTGCTTTTTTCGTTCTGGCAGTGAATAGACAATAACTATGAAGATTAAGACCCTGACGATAGGCACCACTGAGTCCGAGAAAGGGAAGATTGTTACATTATTAGCATTCTCACAATGCATGGATTTATGAGAAATAACACGGCCGGTCACCTTGCATAGATACAGGAAATAAAAGGTTATAACACGAGAATTTGGCTCTCAAGTTACATTTTATAGATTTTCATGAAACACCGCAAATAGTGACCCCCAGAGATTGACTTAAATATCTCTCTGAATCTAAAGACCCAAATGTTCACGGAAATAACCCTGCACCCTCGAGCCTTCACCACTCTCTTTCTAAAAGAAAGAAAAGTAAGAGTTATGGGTAACAGGTTTATAAAAGTCCATAGAATACTGTAGATAATGCTTTTTTGTATTTTCCCAAATGGAGAAATTTTTGCGTTATTTTCCCAATTCGAAGGGACCCGGACCCAGTCCCAAAAAGGTGGGAAAAAACACTGTGTTTTCATGAAATACATATTTTGCATTCTGATCCTCAGGAAAATAGCGACACAAAACGGTAAACTTATTACAAAATCAAACATTCAAGGAATTGAACAAATCACAAAACTCTGCTAGAGTGAAAAAAACAGACTTTTTATGAAATAATAATCCTGTTCTGTGCATGATCTGAATGCACCTTTTATATTTTATGTAGAAATAATAGCTATGAGAAATACATAAATTGACCTCAGAGGACATACTTGTTTTATTAGTTTGGTTATACACTGTTTTTTTTTCAATTTTTCAGAAAATGATAACTTTGTGGAGTACAGCTGAAGAAACAACTCGAGTGGTAGCATTTCTGTGTATTAATCGTCAAGTTCAGATATCCCAGGATTCCATGTTAGAGCCATGTATTAAAGTAGGTGTTAATAAAAGAAGTACTTAAATCCAAAAAGGGACAATGACATAAACAATATTCATTATTATAAAGGGCATACATTATGATATCGAGGGCAGAACAGTATACAGTCATTGTATACTGTTCTGCGTTGCCAACCTTCCAGTTTTCTGGGGGATTTTGAGGGAAAACCCCCATGGATGCTCCAAAAATCAAAAGTTGAAATTCCTAATAAAAGACACTTGAAGACAATTAAACAACTAAGGAATAGTTGAATGTAATGATGAAACACATTAGAACACTATAAACAACAAAAAACATGTCATAAGACCCCCTATAGCCAAGTTATAAGGAGTTTTCTTGTTTGACATGCAGCAAAACCCCCCATGGGGATTTTTAAAAGTTGGCAAGCATGACAATGACAAAGTAAAAGAAGAGAATAAGATTTAATTTAATTTGCAATTATTTGCATATAGTTTGTTAAACTTCAATATCATGTCTTTAAATGAATTCAATTTATCATTTTAGAGGAATTGATATACAGTTTAAGTAAAAAGTAACGCTAAAAATATCTTCGTTTTCAGAACATAGAAAAGGGGAAGTAACTCAGGGCTTTTCCAGAAAAAAATGTACAGGGGGGGCAGGAACGCAAATTATTTATTTTTACCTTGGTGGGGGGTGTTAAGCTTAACTATACCTATTGCTTATACCTGAAAAAATAATTAAAATTATGGTGGTGGTACCCTAAATTTTGACTAGCGTTCCTGCCCCCCCTGTACATTTTTTCCTGGAAAAGCCCTCAGCTTCATTATTGCGTAATTTAATCCATTTGTTTTCGTGAACATTTATGAAAATAAGAAGTGATATTAAATGAAAAAAAATGAAGAGAATAAAATATTAGTGCATAATAATACTCTTTCAATTTCCTTTAATTGGGCTTGTATTTGTCACAAATCCTTTTTTCACGTGCACAGGTAAATACAAACACATCGATCGACAGGTAATGTAATCAACAGATGACCGGAAATAATCAATGGACTGCAATATTGTTGCCGGAGGCTATGAATTGACATTGAATTATTACCTATGATTATTTTAACAACAAAAATCATGAGAGGCATCAACTAAGAGCTGTGAAAAATGAAGAATATCAGAAAGTTGATTTGAAAAACCTTGTCGCCAAAAAAATCGCCAGGAACGATTTTTTGTCGCCAGAATGAAAATAAAATCGCAAATTGCAACATTGGCGAAGCCCAGCGCCATCCCTGCCAGGGTTCTTTGTTTCAGATGTAATTGTCACATGATCAATCATAATTTCCTAGAATTCCACATCTTTTTGGAGTTAAATCTCACACCATTACTTCAGCAAAAGTTTTTCATAGAATTTTTTTGTCATCCATTTTCCATTACCATTTTGTTTTCCATTGATAATTTGATAATTTGATAATTTTTTTTCAGCAAATGTACATCGCTTATGTAAAGAACTGTAAATTTACATCTCCAACTACGTTACCAATGATGAACTTTATGCAGCGCTCTCTAGTGGAAATTTTGACAATTGATACAGTCCTAGGGTACCAGTATGCCTTTATTTACATCAGACAGCTTGCAATACATCTCAGAAATGCCATAACGGTAAAGAAAAAGGTAATTTTACCAGTTTTTATGTACTATATCAAGGCTCCAGACAGGGCCCTTAAAAGTTTGAAGGTCAGGGTTTTGGTCATGTATAGTTTAAATATCCTCATGCATGGTTAAAAAGAAGTCTTGAACTTACTTAAAGGTAGGAGCAAAGCTCATTGTTGAAGGATCATGGTGACTTCAAGATGAAGTACAACAATAAAAGCGTTGTTCCATTGCTTTGTTTGACCATGTATTTATAGAGACGTTGTCTCCTGTGCATTTACTTCATATCCATTCCCTCATCATTTACTCATAATGTCACTTTAAGATTTACAGCTTACAAATTTTATCGGCATATTACGACTTTACTATCAATATGAAATTTTTATGATTCAAAAAAGTTTTCAAATTTCAAATTTGTTCAAAAACATTGTGGTTCATATATAATGTTAATTTCTTTAGTTCAAATAATAAAGATATGCAAAATACAGAGCTGAATAGATCCTGCAGGAGGAAAAGATAAGTTAGTAACATAAATCAATGCCCAGAGACAATCAAATCAAGAAAACAGAAAAACACAGAAAACATCAACAAAACTCAAGAACATCACCAACAAAACATTCATAATTACAGCTCTCATTACATGAAATGAAATGTAAATTTGTGTAAATTTTGCAGGAGAATGTGCAAGCAGTGTATAATTGGCAGTACATCCATTGTCTGGAATTATGGGTACGATTATTAAGCGCCACCTATCCAAATGAAGTTCTACAACCCCTGATTTATCCACTGACACAAACAATTATAGGAACTGTGAAGTAAGTATATATAATGAAAAAATATCTACTGTGGAAGTACTTTTATTTGTGGAAATCAGTTTTCATGGTTTTCATAAATATCACTATTTCATGTATACTTAAGGTGGTTTACTCATCACATTTGTGAATTTGTGTCAGATTTCGGAACTCCTCTGGTTTTCTCCAATTAAATTGCTCAAAGAATTTTGCACACAGACCCCCACTTTTTATTTCGTGAATGTCTTATATTGGTCAAATTAGGACACCTGGCAAGTTTTCATAAAATTCTTGATATAACTTCCTAGCATTTAGACAAAATAGTCCTAATGTTAATTTAAGGGAAAATCTAGAGAAATCAATTTCCCGCCAAATTTTTAATATTTTCAATCTCTGTTAAAAGCACACGGACCTATATATTTCTTTTTACCATTTCATTCAGTCAACAATGCTTCATCATTTAAAATAGGTTTCAAGAAATCCTTGATATAAACAACATCAGGAGTGAGCCTCCTTAAGGGAGTACGTTGGTTTAAAACTGCTTATCATTCTTGCGCATCTGATGAAAAATGGAATTCACTATTGGAAAGTTTGCGAAATGTTTTTAGATGTCTGATAATAGGTAAATCTGATCAAATATGCCACTTTTATTTGGTAACAGTGTAGAATATTTAACATTCTCAGCAAACCTCTGTTCTATTACGGGGAGATAAATTGTATAAAAGTTGTGGGTAAAAATCAGTTCTTCGCCATTCACTCAAAAATATGTTTAGTGACCCCCATATTTTTTTCATGCAATTTGAAGGCAAGTATATTAGGTCTTAATTCACTAAATTAAAAAAAAAATTCATCAGATGTAATTAAAATAAATTATGATTTTGATAAAATTTGCTAATATTCCCTCTCATTTCAATCAAAAAAGCAGATTTTTACATGACAGATTTCACAATTGTATGGCTGGTGACTCCCAATTTTTATTTTATTTTTTGTATGCTCTAATAACGTGTAAATCATGAAAATATCAGAATTGTTTCTGACAGTTTTTAGACCCCATACCACCTTAAATTCATGGTTTTGAATTCTATGTATTGAAACCGTAAAGAAAAATACATTTCTTTGGGAATTTAGTTTGTGGTCTTGTAGAACTATGGAATTCAAGAAAACTGGAACCCATGAACATTAGTACTCTTACAGTAATTCACTTTACTATGTCCAAAATCTAAGTAATGTGGAAGTTCTTTTATTCATGGACATCAATTTCCATGGTTTGATAAAAAAATCACTACTTCATGGGTACTTATATTCGTGGTTTTGAATTTTATGCATTAAGACTCTAGGGAAAATGCATTTGGCTGGGAACTTAATTTCATGGTTTTAACTAACCACGAAATCAACGAAAATTGGATCCCCACTGAACAATATTACTTTCACAGTATGTCTGCTGTCTTTTTGTGTCAACACTTATAAAAATATACAGCTGATCATGGATGGCTCAAACTGCACCAAACCTTTTCCTAGACACTTTGTTCAACTATAGACACATTTCGACATCGATAGCTGGAACAGTCCCTAGCTCAAACTGTTCTCATCAATCCCTTGGGTGTTTGTATGTTCGATCCATCGAACTTTGACTGTATATAATAATAATAGTAAATATTTTGTTGTGTAGGTTGATATTAATATCTCATCACTATTCATCACAATTCTGATAAAAGTTGATATTTTGTTGCCTAGGTTAACACCAACAGCTCGGTACTTCCCGTTACGTTTCCACTGTATAAAGATGATGAACACCTTGTCAGAAGAAACAGATACATTTATTCCTGTCCTGCCATACCTGTTAGAGGTAGGACTTTTTTTTTATTTCAGCAATATCGTTTTTAGCTCACCTGGCCAAAGGCCATGTGAGCTTTTGCCATCACTCGGCGTCCGTCCGTCCGTCCGTCGTCCGTCTGTCCGTTAACTTTTATTCAAAGATCTTCTCCTCCGAAACTACTGGGTCAATACTTACCAAACTTGGCCTGAATCATCACCAGGGTATGCACTTTTAATTTTTTGATTTTTATGTCTGTAGAGTTAACAACATGGCTGCTGTTACTAAAAATAGAACATAGGGGTAAATTGCTGTTTTTTGCAAATTACTCGAAAACCGTTAAGATATAAAAAATCTGACACCTGTAAAAATGATCAGCATAATGAGATCTACCCACTGTGCAATTTTGAAGAAAATCTGAAACCCATCTCGGAGTTTTAGCCCATTTACAATAAAATTTTCAAAATTTTTGAATTTTTTATTTTGATTTTTGATTTCAAAAAGTGTAACAGATAGAGGTCAAGTGTAAATTGCAAAAATGTTCAGCATATCAAGATCTACCCACCCTGAAATTTTGAAGAAAATTCATAAACCCTTGTAGGAGTTATTGCCCTTTTTTCACCTAATTTTTAAAATTTTCGTATTTTTCGTCTTTCATTTCCAAAACTATAGAAGATAAAGATTAAGTGTTTAATGATGAAATGTTTGCCATGCTGTGACGACTTCAAAACTGATATTGAAAATTGTTCATTGACCGCCATTTTCAAAATGGTCACCAAAAAAGGCGGGAAAATTCAACATTGTCCTATTTCAATGAAATTTTTTTGTCCAAATAGAAATTGATGTTAAGACTTCAAAACCGATGTTGAAAATTGTTGGATGAATGACGTCTCGATTGCAAAACTTGTGTCGAAAGTGGTCCTTAGCAAGAACGTTTTTTGTCGAAAAAGCCCAACAAAGAAATGTAGTAAAACATGATCAGACTTTAAATCATCTGTTATATTTAATAAACAACCATCTGTAACAGAACTTCAGTGACAGGAACTTGGACTCTATTGTGATAAATTTTGTAAACTGTGAATATATGTTTATAGCACCATCTAGTCCCCTTTCTTACCAGGCCTTTTCAGATCTGTCCCCTCATATCATCTACTCTATACCATGGCATCAGCGAGGTAAAAATAGACATAAGAAAATATCTAAGAAGAATATCAACTGACAAAATTCGATGTAGAGTGAAACCTGTCTATACCAAATACAATGTGAAGTCCCTTTGTATCAACTTCTTTATATTTTGAACCTGTATAAACCAAACACTTGTCTTAACCAAACAAAATCTTCAATCCCAGAGGGGTTTGGTTTAGACAGGTTTCACTGTTCTATACACAAGTTAAAGAGAGCTGTGTCAGTACTATGTAATTGCATGCAAATCAGGTTGAAACCCAGGGAACAATTCAGGTAAATGTGTCAATTTGATTAAAATGAGTTCACTACATATGCCTATTTCCTTTGCAATAACAGAACTGAAAAAGGAATAAGTTTAAGGATTGATTGGCTAAAGGGTAAT
>MJUU01042496.1:17626-41581 GCA_002080025.1 Modiolus philippinarum
GAAATGCAATAATTCTAACACCATGGATGTCTCAAACCCTTTTCTGGTCTCTTTGTTCAGATTTAAACATAGTTCGACTTTGATACTTTGAACATCAATCCAGGTCAACCTGTTTACATCTGTCCCTTGTGTGTTCGAAATATCCAAGTTTGACTGTATTATAAACCAATAAAATACCCTGTCCATAGTACAGTTTCATCATGTAATTATTGCTCATTCATTCTAGATTTATCATTCACATATAAAACATATGTGGAATCATTCCGTAATAATTACACAATATTCATGGCGTGATGAAACCCAGTCATGACTGGACTGTTCTTGCATTCATTCCGGAGTGAATCCGGAAAAGCTTAATCTGAACAGGTATCTAGAATGAATCTAGATATGCACAGTGCACAGACCCTTAAAATACAGCAAAATGTAGACAGTAACACATGTAATCTGAACACTCTTCCAAGATACTCACTTGTCATTTTTTTGTGATGTGAACACATTTCATAATTGTGTGATAATCCATCGTGTGATTTATCCGAAATATAAGAGCTGGAATATATGTGATTAGGATATAACTGTCTTGATCAGTTCCTTGACAAAAAAAGAAAATATGTCTTTACATCCTTTTTGTAGTCCAGGCTAGAAGAGGGGTGGGGGGTGGTATGCTATTGATATATAGACACAGGTTATAGTTGCTGGAGTTTTACTTTGAGGGTAATGGCTGAAATTTGTCTTTAAATTTTCTTGCCTGGCTGTCCCCTGCATTTTTTAAAAATTGTGCACTCCTCTTACTTCAAATCCTTGCTTAGTTTCAGGCACTGGTCTGTCATCTTCATCTTCGTCTTAGTTGTCCTCTTGTGGAAAAATTTTGACCCAAATAGACTTTATTAAGAGTATATTAGCCCTTGTCTTATGTAAATAATTAATACTTGTCCCAGACATCGCAAAATGTCTTTTATATTGCTTGTCAACATACATTTTCATTTTCGAACCTAGTCATGCACAACTAAATCTAGACTTAATGGGCTACTGGGAAAATTTTATGGCGTTTTTGTCATTTATGTAGATTACAGAATATGATTCCAATTGACCCAGATACAAGACAATTTGCGTACTTATGAATGAAAGTTTAAAATTTTTGATTTAATTCGCATGAAAGAGACATAAGTTGCTGAAATTACCATCAGATGTTTATTTAGTTTACTAGCTATACAAATTGTAGATAAATGAATAATTAGTGATTTCACGTCGAGCAGTTAATTCATATATGTTTCACTTCGGCAAGCTCAATCGAATATAAAATATTCATTACACAAAGCCATGGAAAAGTGCAGCGTTATTTAGCAAAAACAATTCATTGAACAGATTAATCTCCAGGACAGGTTTTTGTCACAAGGTTTTTGTGGGACAGTACCATTAATTTAAGAGTTATGTCCCTTGCCTTTTTGCAGACTGACCTGTTAGTTAGTAAATTAAGTGAAGGTTCAAATCTTTTATTTTCTTATGTATTTCTTAAAAAAAGTGTTATTTTGTTCTTTTTGGCTAAATATCTTGCATTTGCCTATAAATAGGAAAATATAAATTTTTCTTGGTCTACCTTACTCTACAAAAAAGCTAAATTACCACATGGTCCTGCCCTGGGAATTTATAGAGTCCATATCGCTGATGATTGCCACATAGAAAAATTTTGGGCATAAGCCCCAAGAAGCCCTTCCTATTTACTACATGTAGTTTCCAATCTGTAAAATCATACTGTATTCATATATTGAAAAATCTTTCATAAATTCTGAGTACCAAAACTGTAGCAGACGGCCATTTTGACAGCTTATGTTTCTTCTATGTACATTAAATCAATGTATTTTGAATAAGATGTTAAAAAGCTGAAAGAAAACAGATAGCCTAGAGGGGATTAAAGTGATTCAAAAATCAGGTAAGGACATACAAGGGAAAAGCCTTCATTAGCCTAGCTATAGGCTACAACAAGGAAAAAGCCTTCATTTGCCTAGGCTTCAAAAAAGGAGAAGCCCTCCATTAGCTTAGGCCAGAAAAAGGGAGAAGTCTTTCATTAGCCAGGGCATCAACAAGGTAGAGGTTTTTTATTAGCCTAGGCTAAAAAGAGGAGGAAGCCTTTCATTAGCCTAGGCTTCAACAAGGGATTAGCCTTTCATTAGCATAGGCTACAACAGGGGAGAAGCTTTTCATAAGCATAGGCTAGAATGGAGAAGACGACTTTCATAAGCCTAGGCTACAACTGTGATAGCCACTTTCTCCCCCTTATGGTTCCAGGACACCATACACATACAGAAAATTTAAGAGGACAGAGACCTTTGTCGAGACACCATTATCAGTCATTCAGCAGTAATTTTGGACTCCCTATATTTTCATTGTCTACTTTTGGGACCTGATATCTAAATTTTAAAGTCACTTTCTTTTGACTCTTGGACCAGACCCTATTGAACCAACCCTTGTTGATTGTTGCTCTTGAACTTAAAGAACAAGTCCTAAATGAGAAGTAAATATGTATTGTTCAGGATAATAAGTACAAAAAGTGCAAGAAATAAACATTTAAAAGGAGATTTATGTAATCAATTTCCTTCTGTAAGGTGACCTTTAGCTAAAGGCTTAATGTTGGCTGGAAACTAGATCAGTGTGTCAAAATACTACATGAATAGGTGTAATTCCAAATTTCTGTATAGTGTTTTGTTTTTAATTTGGTTTTGTTTTCTTGGGGGTTTAATCCTAGGGTTTAATTTCATTCTACTATTTCCTGGCGTTAAATGATATTGTATGGTATCTTTATGCGGTTGTAAAAAATATCTTCATTGTCATGGTAGGCAGACATATTGTTGTAGCATAGACAACGTGGGTTTATCTAAATCTATTATTTTACAATTTGTACAATTTGATACCACATTTGGATATAATAGTTGATACGTATTTGTATCTAATATAGGAATTTACAAAAATTATGAAATTAATATCAAGATATTCATATTTGAATCCATCAGAATGGCTGCTATAAGGTGTTATCTTTTGTTTATTATGGATTATGTATTTATAGTTAGAATTGTTATTATATTCATAGGGATAGTCTGTTGAAAGGTTTGACTTTTTCTAAAAGTTACTTGTCTCAGCTCAGAAAGACGACCTCCCTCTAGCATCGGCTTGATCCAAATTCACTACTAGATGCCAATCAAAACTACATCTATTCATGCAGAATCATCAAAAAACATAAAAATATCTGGCAAGGTATTTTTGACTTTACTCAGTGTGTTCATATAAGGCAGGTGTCCACTCTACCAAGTGATCATTCAATGTTTGAACCATACTAAATCACAAAAATTCTTTGGAGGTCCCCTTTGAAAAATATGGCCTGCAAATCTGTTCTTCATCCAAAATGGATGCCAGCAGGGAGCATAGTTTAAAATTGGATCCTATGGGAAATCACATACACAGATCTTCTCTGCTGAAGCCACAAAGCCAATTGGAACTGGAATTATAGTTCTTTTCTGGCCCCTTTTAAAAATTTGTGCAGCAAGTCTGTACCTTATCATACTTAGCTAATTTGAACCATATTTGTTCACAACTGTGCTTAGTTGGTCCTCTTTGAAAATGCATATGGCTAGTCTGCATCAAATCCAAGATGGCAGCCAGCATGGAACATAGATTATCAATGGACAAAATAGGAAAACATTCAAAGATCTCCTCTGAAGCCACAAATTCTAATTGAGTAAACTTGCGGTAGTCACAATAGTCTTTTTCTGGTCCCTTTTAAAAATGTGTCCAGCAAGCCTGTACCTTATCCAAGATGGCCACCAGTGGTGAACTTAGTTTAACATTGAACCCCATCGGTAAGTACATTAAAAGACCTTCTTCTCTGAAACTATGGAAAATTGGAATCAAACTTGGCCACAATAGTCCTTAGTTTGCTGTTTTTGAAATATTGCGTCCATCAGATCAAGTCCATGTAATATTCAAGATTGCTGCCAACAGGGAACATAGTTTAACATTGTACCTAATTGTGAAGCACTCAAAAGATCACCTCCTCTGAAGCCACAGAGCTAGTAAGAACCAAACTTGGTCACAATAATCACTGGATGGTCTTCTTTGAAAATGTGTTCATGCTTGACACCAATAAGAATTAAGTTTAACATTGAAACCTACGAGAAAACACATTCAAAGATCTTCTGCACTTAAACCACTCTTTCTACTGGAACTAAACTTGGTCACAATTGTCCTTTGTTGGCCCATTTTGAAAGAAGTGTCTGGTAAATTCAGATCATAGATGGCTGCCAAAAGGGAACAAAGTTTTGGGAACAAACATTTGGCTATATTACATTGAGGTCTATTACATTCTAGAAAACAACTCCCAATAACATCTAGTGCCTTCTTCTATTGGGAAAGCTCCAGAGCAGAGTTACTGTTATGCTTTTTCAGTTCGATCCCTCTGGAAATGATTAACCAATCAAATCTGTCCTCTGAAAATTGTACACATATGTGTAGTCATGATTTTTTCTGCCATATTAACCCTAGATTAACTCAATGTCGACCTTGACTTTCAAAGGGTCAGGAGAGTTAACTCTAGAAAAGTAATCTTGTATCGTTTTATTGCTACTACTCTTGTAACTTGATGTAAAAGTTAACCTGAGTTCAAACTCGTATAAGGCCTATAGGTTATTGGCCTGATTGTGTCAACTATGGACCAGGTGAGCTATACAGGCTCATTTAGGAGATAACTGTATTGTATTTTAAGCTTTGCGGACGTAAATTGTAGATTTTACGGTCGCAAATTGAGTTTACCTAGCGACGCTAGCGGAGCTAGGTAAACGTATATTTGCGACCATAAAATCAAGATTTACGCCCGCAAAGCTTAAAATACAATACAGTTACCTCCATTCTAAAGCAATAGCTTGAAAAACATTACTTTTTTTTACATTATTTGATCTAAAAATTGGATTCAGAAAAAGTCCGGGAAAACTTATGAACGTCTTTGCCATATAAACAACGTGACATCACATGAAGGCTTTGAATGTGAAACGTAAAAACAAGACGTTTTCAGCCGGACTCCACGCTTCAGTTTCTAACGAAATTCAATAAAAGAGAGTTTAGAAGGAAAGCGGTATGAATATTTCGCTTGTTTTTCTTTTAAATGAATTACTGAACTGCACATTTTCCAAGATGGTGGACCATCCTTAGTTACGACTTTTAGATTGCGGATTTTACTGTAGATGTTATCCAATCAAATTCACTGTAACAAAAATATTGCATTAGAATAGAGCTTCTAGTTGAATATACTTAGTACATTACAGAGTACCAGTGTTCTAATATAACTTTGATGGTAACTGAATTGTTATCTTTTATACAAATTTTATTGTAGTCAATAAACATAGACGTACTTAGACTGAATATAAGTAAAAACTATTATCAATGTCAAGGTTTGATATATTTCAGTTCATTCACTAGTCATTCATACCAGCAGAAGTGTAGATATATACAAGGTCTTATAGTAGTTTAAGGGAGAATAAATTATATTTTTTTATTAAGGGCATGCAATGGTTTTAACCAGATACTTGATTATTGTGAAAATAAATAAAGATTACACCACAAGATCTCATTCATTACCATATTTTATCCACAAGAGATAGTTAAATCTAAAAATTTTAATTGCGAGGCTTGCCAAGCAATTAAAAATTTTTGAATTTAACTATCAAAAGTGGATAAAATATGGTAATAATCAGGATAAAGTGGTGTAATCTTTTTCTCTAATGATAAATGATAAATACCGAGAATTGTATTCTGAACAGTTTTGGTGGGACTTTATTCAACATAAGTTGAATATGTACATTAATATAACAGGTCAAAACCGGTTTAAACTAGATATATCACTAGAGAAATATTACTATTTATATTCCAGTTTAGTGTTAAACAGAAATTGAATTAACAGTAACTTTTTTATTTTGTTATTTTATATCTATAGAATTTGCAGATTCTTTGCAGAAGAAGCCATAAATGGTGTCATCATATAGGACTGTCATTTTCATAAAGTTCTCCTACTGTCTTATTGTTTTATTGTAAAAAAATTACAGGTTATTCAAATGAATGCCAGCATAGATATTGACTTATTACAGAGTCTGTTTAATAGATAAAGGACTTCTTTATCTCTGAGGCCCGCTGAGGAGCGATAAAGACATGCTTTATGATATTTATATTCCAGTACTACAGCCCCTAAAAAGCTGTAAAAAACCATTCTCTATGATGACATTCCTTTGCAAAAACTGTTATTTCTGTAATTTGTTTAGAAAGTAAACTCTTCAGTTTAAGTTGTAAAAATATAAAAGATAGGAGAAATTTTATGTAGAATAATATCCTCTATATGATGACAATTTTTATGGCTTTTTCTGCCAACAATCTGCACATTTTAAGAGGAAAGATTGAACTGGAATATAAGTAACTTTTGCTTATCAGTGTACTATCATTTGTACTTTATAGAAAGTAATGAATAATTACAGCTAGATAATTTTGACAAGGTTAATTAAGTGCTGGAACAAAATTAAGTTAAATCCCTTAACTTTTTCCTTGGGCAAGCCCCTGGATATAAATTAGTGTTTTAACTACAACATAGGTAGCAGCTATTTACTTTGTTTTACCAAATTTTCCCGGATAAACTCAATGCCGAAGGTGATGAGCAAATTGATAAATAGTCTTATTGAGTTATGTATTCCGGTATATACATGAAATCATTATTCTAAACTCCTCACAGGAAGGGATCTTGGTGGAAGCTGTATAGTGAGGGTACATAACTTACTTTGTCAGTTGGTGATGGGTTTGGAGCTGGCATGTCAGTTAAATGTTAGTAGTCTCTTGTGATTTCATGTTTTTGTCTGTATATTTAGTTCTTCCAGTTTCATTTTTCACAATTGACTCAGTCCTGTTGCCAACTGAATTTTACTGTTGTTACGATTGTTTTTTGATTATCACATTGGCTGTATCCAATAAAACTAGTTTAACCCCACTGCAGCAGGTTTGCACCTGTCCTAAGTCAGGAATTTATTAAGCCTTTGTGTGTCTTGTCCTTTTTCTAGTTAGTTTACTTTATGTCTATAGGAGTCTAGGATGATGTTTATTTCGCTGGACTTGATTGCTCTTTGTTCAGGGGCGACTCTGACCTGCTTGATTGCTCTTTGTTCAGGGGCCGACTCCGACCTGCCGTTGGGTGTGGGGTTTTCTCACCGTTCATTGAAGATCTTATGGTGGCTTTGAGTTTTTATTACTCCCCTTTGGGTTGTTGTCTCTTTGACACATTCCCCGTTTCCCTTCTTTTTTCTATTAGTACAACCAGGCAAGTCTGAGTATAACAAGGCAAGTCTGAGTACAGTAAGGCAAGTCTGAGTACAACAAGGCAAGTCTGTGTACAACAAGTGCAAGTCTGAGTATAAGGCAATTTGAGTACAGCAGTGTCTGAGTACAGTAAGGCAAGTCAGAGTACAACAAGGCAAGTCTGAGTAAAAGGGAAGTCTGAGTAGTCTGAGTACAACAAGGGAAGTTGAATACAACAAGGGGAGTCTGAGTACAACAAGGGGAGTCTGAGTACAACAAGGCAAGTCTGAGTATAAGGCAGTTTGAGTACAGCAGTGTCTGAGTACAGTAAGGCTAGTCTGTGTACAACAAGGCAAGTCTGAGTACAACAAGGGCAAGTCTGAGTACAACAAGGCAAGTCTGAGTACAACAAGGCAAGTCTGAGTACAACAAGGCAAGGTATATAAATATTCAAAAAGAATCCAAAAGTATAAAGTCGTCAGGATGGGCAGGAGTGTTGAAAATATTACCAGAAACCTTCTAGTATGTGGGGTTTTAATTGGAATGATACTTTCAATACTTGACCCTTAGGAGCACACATGTAAACTACCTTGTGTGTTAAGTCTTTCAAATCATTAAACAAAAGGAGGCACTACCGGGAACCCAGATTTGTTGGCAATTTCTTTCAATTAATTTTAAAATAAAATAAAATTTTCAAGCATTTAAATACATGTTAGTATTATTATGAAACCAGGCTATATATAAATTGTATATATTTTCATTAGAGATCAAGTAACTTATAAAACATGTCAATATTTATCAAGCCATAAATATATAACATTTCTGGAATGATTGAACTTATTTGACCTGACCTAGTTACACTTACAGGTAACTAATTATTCCTAAAAAGTGTCACATCTGACACCATAAATGATTGATAGGTTACAGACAACTATTTCGACAAGTTATGTCTTCTTCTAGTTATTATGTCTTGTAATTTACAGAAAAAGATCAAAATTGACTGCATATGCTTTGATCTAGTTCCTACATGTAGTAATTTTAGGAAAAAAGTCAAAATTGACTGCGCCTATGAATGATACAAAAGAAAGTAGAAAAAAGAAGGGAAACAGGGAATGTGTCAAAGAGACAACGAACCAAAGGGGAGTAATTAGAACTCAATAGCCTTTTTTCCCCTGATTAGGAAAATTTCGTATATAGGTCAATAACATGATGAATATTTCGTGAAGTGGTGTCTGATTTGTTTTTTACATGATGCATGTACCAAAGTTGTGTTCTTTATTAGGTATTCTCATTTAAGCATGACTGTAAACAGCGTTTTATTTCCATGTAAGACATTTTCTGTTTTTTTTTGTTTTTTTTTTTGAAGAATTGTGCTTCTTGCATCACACCAATAACCAGAAACAGTTATGTGGAGAGCTCAAACATAAGAACTCCGAAGAACGTGTGCAAAACGTACAAGCTTGTTTTGGTTTAGAGGTGTGGTTTGGTGAACTCTATTATGAAAATTCAAGAAATTTTATTAAATTTATAAAATTAAACTTGAATGGCAGATAAAGTGGTTGAAATTTGCTATTTGGAACTGAAAAGTCATATTATATTTTGTTCAGGTTACCTGTTGAAACTGTTTCGAGAAGATGAATCCCTGGCAAATGTAATGATCAAAATGGAGAGGTTCTGTAGTGATTGCTGGTATTTGTATTACCCTGCCTATTTGATTAAGTTGGTCGATGCTTTAGGAGGTTTAAACTCTAAACTCTAAATTCAAGTGTCAACTAAATTCAACATTTTAATATTGTGTTTTAATATAATTGATGTAGTGTTTGAAAACATTACATTGGCCGATCCAAGGGATGGGGTCCGAGGGTTTGAACACCCTTTTTGGACAGTCATGTATTTTTAATGAATTTCACGAGGTTTTACTAAGAAATACCCCCAAAATTTTCGTGCCTAGCTACGCTTGGTGCCATTTCTAATTGGAACCCCCTCTTTTCAAATTACCTGGATCTGCGCCTGCATTAAACTTTTCGAAATTAATCTGCCTCTTGTGACTCGCAGGCAGGTCATGTCCAACTAAATGTAGTGTTTGGAAAATGATGGTACAGGAAAGCTACCGGTACTCTCAAAATCTAATATTATGTAACAATGCGATGTATATCAGCAATTGTTCATTTTTAGTCTTGGCATTCTATCAAACCTTCTGTAGAAGACATTTAGACTTGCTATATAGTGTCACAGATAATCCTTAAATTTGTGTTATTTAAAGTATATCAGGGACATCTTTGACTTTAGGGGACCTTGACAAAGAAGAAATTGGAGCAGTATTTAGCACTATCAAAACCTATATTTACAAGTACATAACTGTCAGTTCACCGAGTTAGGAGCCTTCATATATGGGTTACATTTCCTAATACGTATATACAATGTAGATAGATCTTGCATGTTTTATTAGTTCATGCAAATTCTTACTAAAAGTTGACTTGCAATAATACACGTTTTTGATTAAGAATTTGTACAAGGCCTTGTTTTCGACACTTACTTGCTCACTTACTTTCGATAATCTGCAGATTTTTATGTAATGCAAGGGAGATGATTCTGAGCGTTACAACAAATTATCGTGTTTTTTCCAGAAATACTACTATTTTGATAGTTCTAATTGCACAATTTCATGCTAGGTTATATATTTATCATTTAACACCACGAAATGGTCGGGAAAATAAACCAATTATCTGTCTAGAAATTCAGGATGCGAGTTGGTCGGCCACTTGCAAGATTTTTAAACCTCCTTACACAGCATTTTTATGATGATATTTCACTGTAGCCTGAGTACTCCATTACTGTCCGGAAATCAATTTTATTTTAACCCAAATAATCCAGTCTTTATATTCCACTCACTTTGATCACTCCATTAAAAGAGATCGGCCGCTAAAGGTGCACAATTATTGGAGTTAATTTTATTTGGATACTTGGAATATCTCAATGTCTGTGAATTTGGTATAAAATTAAAAGAATCTCCTTGTTGTAAAGCTCTGTTCTTTGCATGTTTTTGGGTTTCTATTTAGATCATTGGCTATTTGTTCTCTATCTGCCATTATACAACTTTTGGTTTCCGACCCTAGGAAAGCTGTAATTTGAGTTGCACTGAAGAGACATAAATTGTCGAAATGGCCATTTGAAGAAACTAAATTTATAGGATTCTTAGTATTAAGTTATTCTGGTGTAATAGCATGGGCTCCTCAGCTATCTGAGAGCCCGAGCCCAGTGAGTGGATCCTGGTGTCCAGTTAGTGGAAATTGGATCCCCAGTGTTGCGGAGCATGGAGACTTACAGTGTTGGAGCCCAGAGCTCTATTTTGATGGAGCCTGGAGCCAAATAGTGTTGGAGCCCGAAGCTCTTGTGTTGGAGCATGGAGCCCTAAGTTCATTACATGTTACAGTCCGGAGCAGAACCACTGTTATCTCCAAGTTATTCACATGTACACTGATACAAGTATGGTAAACATTTAAACTAAACCAATGTGATATGACAACAAACAGCAATCAATCACTCAATCATAGTTGATGTTGACATTATACTGGTCTTACTGTGCTTTGTGTATATAATGAAAGTCGTTACTGTAAGAACATGTTATTTATCATTATGTAATTAATTAATTTGTCCTAGATACAGCTTCTATATATGTGTCATATAGATACTATTAACACCTACAAAAGTATTCTAATGGGGACACACAGATGTTGACCTACTTTTCTTAAGCCAACACATCAGATAACACTGTGTAACAGTGATCATATTTTTTTTGCTGAGTAAGAAAGTATATATTAATAGATAGTGCTTAGTACCACGGTAGATTTCACCAATTAGATCCAATATTTACACTATACACCGTTAAATTTCACCAGTTTAGATCCAACACTCCATTAAGTTATAGAGCAATTTTACCACTTCAGATTTCACATTGCCTCTATACTACTTTCACCAATTTCCACGGTACTATGGCAAGTTTTGTGAATTGCCACGATACGACAGTGAATTTCATCAATTGCCACCCTGCTACAGCAGATTAAACAAATTACCTTTGTACTTCTAATAGTGGATTTGACTAGTTGCCACTGTACTACTAACAGCTGATTTCACTAGTTGCCACTGTACTACTTACAGCTGATTTCACTAGTTGCCACTGTACTATGGCATATTTCACCAATTGCCATTGTACTACAGCAGATTTCACCAACTGTCACTTTACTACAGCGGATTTCACCAATAGCCATTGTACTACAGCAGATTTCACCAATTGCCACGGTACTTAAGCGGATTTCACCAATTGCCACTGTACTTCACCGGATTTCACCAGTAACCACTGTACTACAGCAGATTTCACCTATTGCCATGGTGCTATGGCATATTTCACCAATTGCCATTGTACTACAGCAGATTTCACCAGCTGTCACTTTACTACAGCGGATTTCACCAATAGCCATTGTACTACAGCAGATTTTACCAATTGCCACGGTACTTAAGCGGATTTCAACAATTGCCACTGTACTACACCGGATTTCACCAGTAGCCACTGTACTACAGCAGATTTCACCTATTGCCATGGTTCTATGGCAGATTTCACCAATTGCCGCTGTACTACAGCAGATATAACCAATTGCCACTGTACTACAGCGGATTTCACCAATAGCCACTGTATTTCAGCATATTTTACAAATTGCCACGGTACTATAGCGGATTTCACCAATTGCCACTGTACTACGGCAGATTTCACCAAAATGCACTGCAATGCAGCTGATTTCATCGATTACCACTGTACTACCAACAGCAGATTTCACGTGTTGTCACTGTGCTACAGCGAATTTCACCATTGCCACTGTACTTCGGCGGATTTCACCACTGTACTGCAGCGGATTTCATTGATTGCCACTTTACTACCAACAGCGGATTTTACCTGTTATCATTGTGTTACAGCGGATTTCAAATTGCCACTGGACTACTAGTAGCGGATTTCACCAGTTGCCACTGCATTATAACAGATTTCACCAGTTGCCACTGTACTACAGCAGATTTCTCCAATTTCCATCGTACTACGGCAGATTTCTTCAATTACCACTTTACTAAGGCGGATTTCATCAGTTGCCACAGTACTACAGTAGATTTCATCAGTTGCCACAGTACTACAGTGGATTTCACCAGTTGCCACGTCACTAGGGCGGATTTCTTCAATTGCCTCTGTACTACAGCAGATTTCACCAATTTCCACGGTACTATGACGGATTTCACTAATTGCCACTATTGCAGCGGATTTCACCGATTGCCACTGTACTACCAACAGCGGATTCCACCTGTTGCCACTATGCTACAGCGGATTTCACAACAAATTGCCACTTTACTACGGCGGATTTCTGTTATTGCCACTGTACTGCAGCTGATGTCCCCAATTGCCACTATACTACAGCGGATTTCACCAATTGCCATTGTACTACACCGGATTTCATCAATAGCCACTGTACTACAGCAAATTTCACCAATTGCCACTGTACTATACTACGGCTTATTTCACATATTGCCACTGTACTGCAGCTGATTTCAGCGATTGCGTCTGTACTACCAAAAGCGGATTTTACCTTTTTGCCATTGTGCTGCAGCGGATTTCACTAATTGTCACTGTTCGACGGTGGATTTCACCAACTGCCAATGTACTGCAGCGGATTTCACCGATCGCAACTGTACTAACAACAGCAGATTTCACCTGTTCCCACTCTGCTACAGCGGATTCCACTTATTGCCACTGTTCTGCGGCGGATTTCAATTATTGCCACTGTACTACCAACAGCGGATTTCACGGGTTGCCACTGTGCTACAGCGGATTTCACCAATTGCAACTGTACTACAGCAGATTTCACCAATTGCCACGGTACTATAGCGGATTTCAACAATTGCCACTGTACTGCAGCTGATTTCACCGATTACTACCGTACTACCAACAGCTGATTTCACCTGCTGCCACTGCACTAAAGCAGATTTCACCAGTTGCCATTGTACTACAGCAGATTTCTCCGATTGCCACGGTACTAAGGCGGATTTTACCAGTTCGGATCCGATATTTCCATCATGCTTTGACGGAAGTCACTAGTGCAGTCTCACGGTGACTTCAAAATGAAGAACAACAATAAAAGCGTCGCTCCTTTGGTTGGTTTTACCATGTATTTGTAGAGACTTTGTCTCATGTGCATTTACTCCATATTCTTACATTGTTACATACAAGCGAAAATTTCAGAATAATGACAATAGGAGACAATGAAAGGATCGTGAATTAGGCAATAACAAAGGAAAAAAAGCCTTCAAAGTTTCTGAAGTAGTCGATTTCTTGTTTGATTTTCATTAATTTACAGTTTTGAAAGCGATATTTTTTTAAAGTATAAATCCTTTGAAACTTTTGATTTGTATATCCAAATAAAACAGCACATAAAGTGGCATTAGAAAAAGGAAGTATATCCACAATTGTTTTTCCGTATTTCTAACGAACTGGAATTTTAAAATTTTGAAAGAGAAGTCTAATTTTGACAAAGAAGATGATGTCCATAAGACAACACAGCACTTAAAGTAAAAATTACAATTATGCGCACATGCAGATACGTAACAAGCCAACGAAAGTCCACGTTGTTTGTGTTATTTTAGAAAGTAGAAAAAGGAGGTATATCCACGATTGTTTTTCCGTATTTCTAACGAACTGGAATTTTAAAATTTTGAAAGAGAAGTCTAATTTTGACAAAGAAAATGATGTCCATAAGACAACACAGCACTTAAAGTAAAAATTACAACAGATACGTAACAAGAGAACGAAAGTCCACGCTGTTTGTGTTATTTTAGAAAGTAGCGCTGATTTTACTTGAACTTGTCATGCATATTCTTACGTTTCTCCTTATTAAGTTTGATGTTCACGCACCCCAAACGTGAAGTCTGCGTGTTTTGCTATTCTTATATAAGGCAAAGCTTTTTAAATGTAAAATGCCAGTATGTAATGTGCATGAATATATGCAAAATATTTTGTCCTATAAAAAGCATTGTTGTTACATGTAAGGTTATTTTGCATTCTTTAATCACGTTTTACGACTTTTATATTACTATGTTTCTGTTTTGGTAATAGTATAAACCAATATGAATTCCTAGGGAATAATTTCATAGTATTAAACAACGGCTATAGAATACCGAAGGAACAAACGATTGGCAATTAGAAAATTCAAAGTGGAGAGAAATAGATCAAACGAAAACACACAGAAAAACAATGACATAATATGAAATAAAAACTCAACTTTCAAAAAACAAGGCACTCACAGTGTGAACTTTCATAAAACTGAGAGTGGCATCGGGTGCTCCGGAAGGGTCAGTGTGTCCTGCTCTGTGTCAACAGCGCGACACTGTCAGCGAGTCCATCTAGGATAAAGTAAAATCGGCATTGTCAAATCCGGGAAGACATGAATCATGAACTGTAACATTTACCGTATTGAGCTCCACCGGAACTTGTTCAATGGAAAATAAGATTTTTTAACATGTTAACCACACTTTTTGGAACGTGTTAACCACGCGCTATAGAAATAGTTTTAGATATGCTACTGACTAACAAACAGTGAAACAGCACATACCATGCTCACGTGCAAATCGTTATCGCGAGGAAATGACGTAAAGGAGTAAAATATGATTTTGTAAACGAAGAAAATTGCATCTTTTACTACACTGTTTCCGTGCAAACTTGATGCTGTATCGGCTTATTATCGGCGGATTGTAATCTGGAATCAAACGTATAGACATTTCCCTACCCTGCAACATATTTTGTATCACTTACAACATTAAACCTCTGATCCTTTGGGTTTCACTGAATCCGCGGCTGTTATACTAACATGAAGGATATCCGAAAAAAGAAAATTGAACTATTAGCGGCATTCCTAATATTGATTGATCGATTAGACTTTTACTTCTAGTGAGTAGTATGTCAACTATTATATACACTATATATCATTACGAAAACAGGTTAAACAATTCTAAAAATTTATTAGAAAAAGAAGAATGTGCGGATTGGACCAGGGGCAATGAATTATGATTGCCACTGGAAAAGAGGAGAAATTGGTAGGACTGGAAAGTTTGGCTCCAATACGACCATATGAGTGTGTTTTCTCCTACTGTAAAATGTAGGAGTGCATGGATCGTGGTGTTTCTCCACAGAATGAGTCGGATTGTCTACAATAATTTGGGGCCTGGCTTTTCGTATTATGACCAGACTTCTCTGCATAGACAGGGCATTCCTGTGTCTATCATCATGGGGCGCCACCGGTTTGTCCTGTAGACGGATCCCCGTGGAACCAACCAGTTTGAAACAACACACAAGCATCAATTGGCTTAACTGGTCTGAACTAAATATTTTGGACATCAGGATATATCTAAAATATTGGTGGCTTTCATTCCCATTGGTCTGACTCAAAACAAACCATCAGGCCATCGGTATAGCAAAACTTGTCACTTTTCTTTGTCTCTTTCGTCAAGACGTAGACTTCCTGCATTAAAAATGGACTCAAAATTACAGATTTTACGACTGTTATTCCGAATATAGACGACAAAGTCTTGTAAATTGGACGAGAATAGTCCATGATCTGACTTTAGACGTTACGAAAGGTCATTTGATTATAACATTATCTGATAATACGGAATGACCAATTACCTCGAGGGAAAGTCATAACAGTTCTTAATTTGGAAATGTTAGTTTTAAAATAAATATTTAATGTCCCTCGTAGCTATAGACTAACAATGTATGTGTGTATTTTTAGATTTATGACAATATATTTTCATGATGATTGTCTCGTATTTTGATCCGAGAGAATTAGAGCGAGAACATTCCAGGTGTTAAGCTGTCATCTTATGACATGAATGATAATTATTCACCATAACTGCGTAAAAACTAAAGTCATATTTCCGTATCAGATATACTTTATATAAATATTAACAGTTGATATTTTTCCTAAATTTTGTCTCTTGCAATAATACAAAAGCAATACAAAACAGCACATAACATGTTTAGAATATCCAATTCACAATTAAAGAACCTTAGTGAGCACGCTCACATACCCCACGCCCCCACATTTCGGGTAAAACTACATTACTGAACTATGAAATAAAATATCATCACATCTCTTATGCATGCACATTTCTTAAATAACATATGCACAATAATCCTGCAAAATAACAAAGTCATATCTAGAAAACTGTCATAAACTGTAGATGTACAAAAACATGTACCATTAAAATTGANCCGTTCCATTCATAAAAAAGTCGTGGTCACTGAGGGGAGTGGACTCAAGCACTGCATAATATTTTGTTGTTGCTTTGTATGTATGTTATCGTTTGTATTATGTATTGTATATATGCCTTCAGCCCATTAATTAAAATTAAAATGTAACCTTTAAGAAATATATTTTGCATTAAAGTGACAAAGACCAGGACAGGATATGAATTTTTCTCATAATTTACTCAAACTCAAAATTCAAATACCATGCACATATTTGACATATGCCATTCAACATACAATATAAAAACTTTTTATGTAGAAAACTGTAGGAGAAGATGTCAGGACAAATAATGTACCTATAAGCAATAACACCCTCCCCAAAAAATGGCAAAGTTCAATAATGTGCATTTTTCTGAACAATTATCAAAAATCAAAATCCAAGTAGTATGCACATCTTTGATACATGCGTAATCAAACTGCAATATAAAAACTTCCTACCATAAAAACTGTAGGAGGAGTTATCCGGACAAATGATGTACCCTATAAGCAATATATTTCATAAAAATGACTAAGTTCAACAATGTGTATTTTGCTGAAAAATTATCAAAAATCAAAATCCAAGTAGTATGCACATCTTTGATATATGCACAATCAACCTGCAAAATAAAAACTTCCTACCATAAAAACTGTAGGAGGAGTTATCCGGACAAATGATGTACCACCAGTGATGACAGACGGACGGACAGACGGGACTGACTGACGGACGGACCAGTCAAAAAACTATATACCCTCCGCAACTTCGTTGCATAGGGAATAATTAACAAATAAACAAACAAACCAATTCTTTATTTCCCATTAATTGTACAGAAGATCACATTTAGATAACTCTCTGACCAGCGTTGACCCTATGTCGATCAATAGATCAGGGTTAGGGTTAGGATTGTTTTAAAAAGGTACAAACTACCGGTAAGAGGGTTTAGTTTGTGTTTGGAATGAGATAGATCTTCAATCTTTGTGGAAAAAATGACGGTAGAACACCAATGAACAAAGCAAAGTAGATCACATAAATCAGAGACAAGCAAAAAAACACCAGAATGACAGAAGACCAAAGACACGAAAAACATACAAAACACCGGCAAAAACATCACAAAGCACTCACATTGTGATCTCGCAAAAGAAAAAAAAACCGCGGAGGTAATGACACAAGTTCGACAGCTCTCCGAGAGCCTAGATACCATATATTTCCACAGCTCTCTGAGAGCCTAGAGACCATATATATGGACCTCAAAGCCATTGTGTTGGAATATGGAGTCCCAGGTTAATACACAAAAAAAAAACGAAAGTGGCATCCTTTGACCCGGAAGGGTAAGCATGACCCGAAAACGATTTTAGCTATTTTTAATATAATCTTTATTGCAAAATTACACCCCTTGGGGTCAAAGCAATACAAAGCAATACAAAACATATATACAACATGCAATGAATAAATAGGTAAAATATAGATGACTCTCTGACCGGCGTGGACCCTATATCAATTCAACAGATTGTTTCAGAAAGGTACATACTACCGGTAAAAGGGTTGAGTTTGGACTTAGAATGAAATGTATTTTTTGAAACTGGTTGAAATTTTTAAAATTTGGGAAGTTTTGATGGATAAGTTCAAATAAATTTGTCCTATTTTGTTCATTAATTTTACAATTTAAAAGGAAATGGTTTTCATCCTCAATAACTTTACATGTCTTGCAAAGTCTCTGTTGACGGGGAATATTTTTATAACGACCAGTTTCTATCTGTAAATTATGGTCGCGTAAACGAAATTTTGTTAATATTTGTCTACTTTTAAAACATGACAATTCAGCTTTTACAAGTCGTAGATTACAGACAGTTATATATGGAACACATCTTATATTGTTTGATACTTGTTAAATCTTCCCTTTTGTGTACTAGTCTAATTAAAATTCCTGGTGTTACTAATATGGAAAACTACTGCAACACTCGTATGGAAAACTAGTGTTACACTAATGTGGAAAAACTATAGTGTAACTAATATAAAAAAAACTAGTGTAACTAAATGGGTACAAATATTGAAGACATTTTTAACAATTTGATAATTTAAGTTGAAATTAATCACATCTTTTCATAGGATACATATGTGTATTCAAGTTTCATTATTATGTTATCCAATTTGGCTCTAATTGTGTCCTTTTAGTTGACACACTGACCAAAGTTTAACCTAATTACGTCAGTCAAAATGTAGGAGTTTTTAAAACGTTATTTTTAGCTTGTTTTACTAAAGGCAAAATGATGTTTTTATAAGAATAATAAAAGATCACAAAAGGGGCGCTACTAAACAGTGTATGGTCACTTGTTCTAATATTTACATTCCTTCTTACGGACACGTTTAATCGTCTTCAAATATTTTAAATTTTCATTGGAGTTTTCTGTTGCCAGTATTTTAAGAATTTATAAATAAAAATCCAAGGATTATATGGTCATATACATGTATTAAATATGTAAATAAACAATTCTCAGACGGTTTCACCTACGAAATGTGCAAAGTAAACCATTAGCAATTCAAAATGCTGCATAAATATAAAATTTATTCGAATACTTGTAGCCCATCCGAGTTGTATTCATTACCATAAAAGGCAATGCATTTACAGGAATGATTGATGGAAGGTTACAAATTTAATTTGGATCGTGTGAAAAACAAAAAAAAACATGGTTTCCAATGCGGAACATAATTAAACATTAGACTCTTTAGGAGAAACTGTTTAGGCAGATGAATTAAGTTCTGTCGGAAAATTACTTTACAAAAAGTGCTCATTTTGGTCAAATCCAACAAAAAAGGTGGCTGCCGCTGCAGTACATAATTTCACATTTGACACAAGAGAAACTCTTTTTTAATCATCTGCTATGAAATTTGACGAAATTATAGTGGAATGATACATAAAAGGTCCTTTCATCTGCTTTGAAACTTGACGAAAGTATAGTGGAATGATACATAAAAGGTCCTTTACAAAGATTGTACATTTCTTTTGAAATAAAACAACAAAAAACATAGGCGCCGTCAGGGCACATACTTTCACAAACAATTACCATCTGAACTTCTGAAGCAAATTCAACCAAACTTTAACAGGAATGGTGTCTGAAGGTCCTCTTTTACATCCAGATCAGATTAACGATATTTTTCGCCAGTGGAGGATATCTATTTCATTTGACCCTATGGAAAAACCGTATTTAATCATATTTTGGTTTTAGCCGAGATGCATTATGTCGGATGAGCGATACAGGCTCAGTCTATTGACGGTCTCTAGTTTATGAAATATGAAAAAATAAGTATTCTCTTTGGGAGGAGCAAATTATTCAAGAGGAGCAAATTATTCATTGGAGAAATCAAAATCTCAAAGGGGAGGGGATTTAAGAATATAATTATGGAATAATATGTATTTCATACCATTTAGGTTCACATTTCATAATTGTTTATATTTATTATCATACATGCGTTATCTTGTTTCACAAAGTTCAAGGAGTTCATGTTTCCCAGCGCGTGATGTGCGTTTGTTTCACGATATTTCTAGAAAGTTCAAAGGAAATACAAAACTACAGCACATGCAAAAAAAAGGGGAAATATAACGAAAAAAAACCCCGATAGTCGATAATGGTAACTTTAAGTCATATGGCTTGAGGTACAAGCTCTCGTTGGTACGTTTTGGGTTGGGGTGAGTGATGCAATTTTTGTTTATAATTGAGTCACAGGGAGGTCAGATGTTGTCACACTTTGTTTGTATGTAGTATGATAAGTAATTATTTACACTTTTGAAGATAGTGTCGAGAAAGGATCAATACGGAACTTTGATGTACCTGTGGTCCTTTGATCTACATAAGTGTAATTATCTCATGTAAATAAAAGATATAGGTAAACTAACAACACCAAGTAAAAGTAAACACATACTCGATGTAAATATTTGAAATGGAAAATTTGTATTTCGACAGCAGTCCACCTCTGATGAATATGGACAATCGGTTTAGGAAAAAACGAGGTTCTCTGGAGGTTGGTTCGCTCACTTCGATCCCATGATCCCACGAGGACAGTTGTGACCAGGTCACAGTGGTTTCCATGAGTATTCAATATCAAAATATGTTCTCATTCGGCGGCTATCTTGCAGACGGTGCTGGCTCTATTTATGAAGAGGTAGAATTACAAAGGGCAGTTTTTACCAAGTTTAGTTCTAACTTAGCCAAGTAGTTTCAGAAGAGAAAATGTTTGAATATGTGTACTTTTTGGCACTGATCTCAATTTATGTAAATGGCAGCCATCTTGGATGGCATGCTTACCTGCCATACAGATGTATGAAAGGGACCAAAGATTCAATTCTTAGTAAATTTGGTGGTTTCTGGAGAGATCTTTGGACTTTATTTTACCACAGGGCCCAATATTAAAACGGCACTGGCAGTCTATTATTATTTTCATGTGCTGTTATTTTATCATTTTACGCGCGAAAACGTATTGCGTGGAGTACTGGTTGTGGAATTTTAATATAAAAAACACACTTGACACCTGAATCGGTATTCAGGGGCGCCGGCTACAGAGCTGCCGGGCGCGTCCCCTGTTAGTGGTTACGGGAATGTCCCTGTCAATGCGGGGTAGTCAGGTCAAAATACGATAAGCCTGACCGCGAACCATTGTAGCCAAAATGTGTGAAGAAACGCCACGCTCCATGCAGGATGAAAACCCCTTCTATATTGTCTAAAGAGAGCAGAGTCACTTGGACTCGTACAGAAGGCTAAATTTCCTGCCCCTACCCATTTCTCCCTTTTTTCCAGTTAGTCAAAATTCGTTGTCCCGGTTGTCCCTTCCACCTTTGTTTCTTTCTTCTCTTACTTATATTTTTTGAATTGATTAACTTCATTGTACTCGTCCTGATATAGCTGAAATATTGCTCACCGGACGTTAAACTCTAGCTAATCAATCAATCAATCAATCAGTCACATGAAAACACATATTTGTGATGTTCGATATATTCGAGCAGTATGATACATCCATCTGCACTGCTAGCGCCATACACAGTTTATGGTGTACAATTCGGATCCAAGGTTTATAAATCCAACACTAATTAAAAACGAAATATGATAAAATGAAATGCATACAATGGCCGAAAATTACAATCACAGAGAACCTGGACAAGAAAAATACAAACGAAAGACAAAAGACCGACATAAACAACGATAAGTACCTTGGTACCGGAACTATAAAAATGGTAGAGTTAAACTGGTACCCACATTGTAACAAGAGGTCTTGCATACTTAACCTTCTATAACTTTGACACAGTAACTGTTGATTTAAATAATGTCATTCCGAGATTAAAGGTTTAATAAGTTTAATCCTTGTATCGTCATAGTTCTGGATGTATTGGATTGTCTTTTTATCAAGTTTGGTATTTTTTTAAAGTAATTTTTACACGTGCGTAGAAAGGAATGCAGCATCCCATTCCTAAATGATTGTAATTTACGATCGCACAGCTGTCAAGGGAGTTTGGATTCCCAGAGTGAGACGGGTGGTCAAGGGGATTGGTCCCACAAGAATTTTTTTCGGATATGCAAACTGGTGCGGTGCATTTTGAAGAAACATTGCATGTCGTCATAGCAATGAATTCGAGACCAAATTTTTATCATAAGATGAAGGAAAAATTTACATTTGCCTTCACATCTGTGACCTCCATTGAAAATAAATCAGTTACCCAAACAATATATGGATCAACCCCGAATTTCTAGTTTCTTTTTCTAATCATAAAAAGATCGTTTTTGTTTGAAATTTATTTTTAAGTCCCCCTCAATTCTGGATATTTGCACTTTTGATGTGATGTCACTAGACCCCCTCCTTCATGTATTATATGCACTTATTTTTCGATGTTTTCCATATACGACGTTTTCGATCCATTTTCGACGTTTTATCTTTTTGACCACCACCTTCCTGTATACTTATAGTTTTCATAACGAGAAAGAATTGTATATCTATGGATATCAACTAGAGTTATGTAATTTCAAAATGTAATAAACGAGCCTTTGGCGAGTTTATTATATTTGAAATTACATAACGAGAGTTGATATCCAGCGATATACAATTCTTTCGAGTTGTTAAAACTATTTCTCTTATGATTTTCATAATATTTAGTGCCAAACTGCTGTTTTTGTTTCAAATAACAACACCGTTGCTAGGTAACGTTTATCACAGCAAACGAGATTTCAAAGTTGTCCAATAAAAACGTCGAAAAAATAATAGCACACCACGCGTGATGTGTTATTACTTGGCGCTCGACCAATGAAATTCCTGTAAAAGCGATACAACAATTTCATATCTAACTCCAGCTTCAAAGTCTCGTTGTGTACCAAAAATAACTATTCGTGCAAGGAATAGATAATAATCGTGCATCATAAGAGAAAAACAAATAAACAACGGAAGGATATGTAGTAAATGCATATGAGACAAAGTCACTGCAAATTCATAGTATAATAGATCTTTATTTGCACAAATAAACCCAAACGGGTTAAAGCAAAATATAAACAATACAATGACATACAAATTCACAAATTGTTTACAACATATAACCATGATAACAAGAAGATTAATTATATTTAATGAAGTAAAATATAATGAAGCAATGGAACAACGATTTCATTGTTGGTCTTCATCTTGAAGTCACCATGCGGCCGTCAACAATGAGCAAGACTTGTGTTTCGTTGCTTTATTATTTTGATCACCCCTTTCTCCGTCTTCGCGAGCCAAGGGTTACGATCCGCCTGAAGAGGAGTAGGCGGATCGTAACCCTTTGCTCGCGAAGATGCCATTTCTTTGAACCACATTCGTTTGGGATGATAAATGTATAATTCCTGTTTTCTGTATACTAAACTTGTTTTCATCTTATTGTTTAAAATGACGCACCCACACTCGGATAAGTGCATGTTTTTGTTTTTGTTTGTGGTTCATACACTATACATTTGGATAAATATTGGGTGTGTGGTGTACACATGTAATATGTTTTGGTGTATGTTATTTGACCTGGCCGTAACAGCCAAACATTTTAAGCCACATTGGAATGTTTAGACCTAGGCTTGCCAGAATTAAGTAATTGTGTCATGGTATAAACGGATAAGGATTAGATTACCCCTTAATCTGTAATATACATAAGCTAGACGGCAGGTGCGAGTTACACAATTTTGTACTTCTTATATTTTCAAAGCAGTGTTAACTTATTCTCCGTGTACTTCTTTTTAAAAGGACCTTGTTGGGATTTCATGTATTACCCATTTAGGTTGACTGTCGGTGTTTTAGTGCTTTGGGATCGACCATTTAACCTGGGGGG